>JAVQJS010064024.1:0-30708 GCA_036024795.1 Galaxias rostratus | reverse complement strand
ACGCCATGGCCCCCCCCCCCATCCTTCATAGCCTCCCTCCCTCCCTCCCTCACCCCCCCCCCCCTGCCTACACTCCACACAGGCCCCCGCTCTCCGCTGTCCTTGCGCTCGTCAGCAGTTTGATTCAGTACCTGCCGGTTAGTTACTCATTGAGCTGGGAGGGACAGGAGCCACCGGAGGGGTTCGCATGGCCGTCCACGGGGCCCTGGCTGCCCGGCGGAGGCGGCCGGGGTCTTGACTGACATATCTGCCGGCGTCACCCATTCCCTCCTGCAAAGACGCGGCCAGGGGAGGCGCGCACAAAGCAGAGGATGTGGGGAAGGCGACGGGAGCGCCGCATGAGAATGACACTCTGCAGGGGCGGTTAATAATTGGGAAGCGTTGGACCGCTGATTTGAGAGACAAGGCCTCGGTGGCTATTTCTGTCGGGGCGCCGTAATGATGGCTCTCGGTGAGAGCGGATTTGAAAGACAATTTATCTGTCGGCTCGCCGTTGAATGATCTCATCATGTTTTCACTTTGCAGCCATTTACTTTGATTGTCATTCCAAAGAAGCGGTAGGATGATTAGGATCCCCATTCAAGTGTTCAAATAATTGGAAGGAGGGAACCTATTAAATGGCTTTTATGGTGGCATGCATCGTTCTCGCGGTAATACACTAAGCAACTGTTATCCATTGAAACAGGATTTTGGCCTCATCATGATTGAAGGGGATGGTCAGAAGGGAACCACTGGCTTCATTGCGGCGAGAGGGGTCTAACTGAGCATGAATGAGCAGTCCGTCGGGACTTTCCAATTGACATAATACTACTGCGAGAACACCTTGTAACAGTCCCATGCAAACGAGAAAAACAATTCCATCCCTCCAATAAAATTATATAATATCGCTGCAGGCATTGTCTCTCCTGCACGTCACTTTCTAAAAGTTCCACGTCTTAAACAGAAGCGGGCGTCTGTGTGCGCGGCTCCGAGCCCGTGTTGGCGGGGTGGGGTGGGGGGGGGGGGGGCTGCCTCTGATGGCCCCCAGATGTGTCGTCTGAAGTGAATGAGGGGTAGGTGCTTTGAGTGCCGTGACAAGTTAAGTAGAGGGAGTGGGACCATTGTCTTCCAAATCAGCTGTCAGTGGGCTCCTGCTGTCAGCAGTTTGACTCAGTACCTGGCTGGTTAATGATCGAGCCGCTCCGTACTGGAGGTGGAATGGACCACCGCCGCGCACAACAGAACAACACCGTGATTGACAGATCAGCTCGCTCTGGCACATTTTTCAAAGGAAAGGAGGGAGGGAGAAAAAAAGTGGAGTGTTTGAAATGAAGGGTACATAAAAGAAATGGCGGGGGGGAGGGGAGGGGGGTGGAGGGGGGTAGAGGAAAAGAGGAGAAGGAGTTGGAGGAGATGTGTGTTTGTGTGGGTGCGATGGATGGGACGAAGGGTGTGCACGGAATGGAAGAAGAGGAAGATGTAAGATGTCCCTTTGTCAGAGGTTGATGTGTTCTGAGAGCTTCTTTGAGCGACACCCTACCCGAGGGCACCCAAACAGACGAGGGAAGTTGTGGACATTTGGGCAGAATGTTCCGGCACACATGTGTGCGCGTGAGTGTGTGTGTGAAAGTGTGTCTAAGTGTGTGTGCGTGCTCACCCAGACGAGTAGGCTAATAAAGTCATCAAAGTGACAGCTCTTCAGACCGACCACATGTCATGGCAGATAGTATTACCAGCACAGTACGACACCACTGAGGCAAACGCCCCTAAACATAAGCAAATCATCCTACTAGTGCGAAGGAATATGACAAGAGCACATCACTCAGGCTGCTTTGATAGAGGAAGAGAGAGGTGTCCCCTGGGCAGGGATAGAGAGAGGTAGACGGTCTGACACATAATGAGGACGCCTTTTGAAAGGGAAATTGCCTCCCCTGTTGGACATAAAAGCTGTTGCAACCCCCACTTGTGCCCAATCCCCCATCCACACACACACACACACACCCACACAAACACACATATGCACACACTCGTACACTTACGTAAACACATCACACACACACACACACTCACACACATACACACACACACACACACACACACACACACACACACACACACACACACACACACAAAACATCTTCCTAAATCTAGCCTACCGTCCCCCTGGTTCCCCCTAGAATGCCTATGGAGGCTTGATTTCAAATGGAAGAATTAATGGGAGAATAATAGCCCTGGGCCTCGCTCCTTAACACACTCCCATCTAGTCAGTCTACAGGGTTGAGGGAGAGAGGGAACGACATTTTGATACATTCCCTCATCTTGGCCTGTTATTCCATTGTGGCATTCACAAGTGCACACACTTGCACATAGTACATACATGTACATATTCAGACACTGGGGAGAGAGAGAGAGAGAGAGAGAGAGAGAGAGAGAGAGAGAGAGAGAGAGAGAGAGAGAGAGAGAGACTCCTGGGACTGTGGCCCCTTTTGTGGGCTAAACTTTCAAATATTAGCACAGGGGCTGTGCGGATTTCAAATAAATAAATGAATTAAGAAGCACTGATCAGCAATTCCCCTGGTGGTCGTTCCAGTGTCTTTGATATTCATTTTTACTTCCAGGAGAATAATTCTGCACTTAACGTGATTTCTGAAACCTTTCCAATCTTTAGAGTGGCTTGATCTGGCAAGACTGAATTGGTTTCTAAAATATTACTGATGTAGTATTCAAAGGACTCAGCTCTAAAAGGCTAAAAGGAAAGAGATGTACAAAGAGTACAATCAAGTTGAACCACAAACTATGTATTAAACATTTTTAAACCGTTAGCTTTAAAAGAATTGTCTTTGGATAGTTAGACAAAATAGGAGGCTTCAGTGAACAACCTAAACTTGTATTCTTACCCCTATGCATGTTGCTGTAAAATTCCTTATTAGCTAAAGCCTTGAAAGTTTTAATAAAGTTGATGCAGGGCCAAGTAAGTTGCAGGCATAATTACTGTGAATCAAAGTTAAGACATTAATGCTCTTGGGCTTGGGATTGGGGCTGTTTGTCTGTTTATTTCAGTGTGAGTGTGTGTGTGTGTGTGTGTGTGTGTGTGTGTGTGTGTGTGTGTGTGAGGGCTGGGCTGTGTATATGCGTGTGTGTAAGTGTGCGTGAGAGACCAAGGAAGGGGGTCGGTTGTTAAGAGTTTAAGAGCGGAAGAGGAGACGATGTAGGAGCAGCATTGATGTCGGGGAAGCCCGACAGCACTTTTCTGTTCAAACATTTTTTAGGTACTAACCTGCCGAAGCCTCGTCCTCGTGCCTTGTGCCCGGGCGGCGGGATTCCTGCGCTTCCTGTTTCTCCTGACTTTGAGGAATTTTACGGTGAGCAAAATTCCCAATGCTCCACTCAAACCACACCGCACCTCGCTTCAGATACCTGCCTCAGCAAAACTCCAAAAGGAGAGGGAGAGAACTTTCCAGGCATAGAGACACATGTACAGCAGTATGGAGCGCACCCCTTCATAAGTAGCTCTCTTAGAGATGTTTCCCATGGCATTTACTGGACAGAAGGGTAGTTCACCTTGTAGATAGAAAGTGATGCGTTTCAGTAGACTGTATGCAGACAGTGAGGGAGAGAAAGGGGAGCAAATAAAATGATGAGATTAAAAAATTGTGTTTATTCTATACTTAAAGCGTTTCCTGAAAAAAAACAAAGAAATAAAGTGCATCCCTTTGTATAAAACAATACAAGGACTTCCATACTTAGTGACCACATGACTTAGGGTTGTTTGCCTGTGACACAAAAACAGTTCAAACAGATAAGCCATCGTTTTGTAGAAATCCCGGTTGGAAACAGCACTCTGTGGCCATAGTCAGCCAGAGACGGTTGCACCACAGCGTGGCTGAGGGACACCGTTCCCAAACAAGCCACCGCTCGCCGGGCTCCTGCAGTGAGCCCACGGGGCTGCGGCGCATTAATTGCTGCCTCTACACAGCCTGGAGAGCCCAACACGATATCTAACGCTCGCATCAAAGAAGCCGCACGCTGAATTTAATGAAATCTTTATTCAATATGTTCACTCTCTTCCCGTTTGCCCTCTTTCTCTTCCTATTTCTATTCCCCACCTTGGCCCCCCGCTCTCCTCTCAGCTCCGCCACCAAACAGACAAGAAAGACTTTGCTCCATCGTTGTTACCAGCTTCACTTCCTTCCTGCCCAGAAGCACTGGTGTGTACCTCGTTAGTTCTCTCACAACCAACTTCTCCTCTCCTCTTATCAGCCAGGAGCGAAACAACTAGTCGGGGGCTAAACAAGAGAGGAAGAAGAGGAAAAATTGGGAACCAACAGCCGGCGTTTTCTTTCTTTTTGTGGATGGGAGTATGACTCTATATAGCTATAGGTGAAAGGAACTGATGCTGGTAGGCTCATTACAGATGCATTAAGAACAAGACAAAGGAAACAGACAGGCATGCTCTCCATGTGAACATTTCCTTTCATTGTTAACTTTGTACACACTGAACAAAAACTTAAAACCACAGCAAGATTATCAATCTCAACGTTCTATACAGCTACCCTTCTTTTTGCAAGTTGTGTATGGCAACCATGGAGGAAGATTGAATCACTATTGAATTGTCGTGTGCTTTGATATACTAACCTTTCATTTTTAGTCTACCTTTTGCCCCATGCAAGGAAGGTATAATTAGATGGTCTTGTATTGATGTAACTTGCATATTACAGCAGCTCTTTCTGCTTTGACACGCACACTCTCTCTCTCTTCATGGTCATCCATCAGAGCACTGAGTGTTATTTCTACCCCCACATGTCTCACGCTCAGGTATAAATCACTCAGGCCAAATCCAAGAGCCAGTGTGTTTAAATAATTAAAGAGCCTTAATTTATCAGGATTTACCACTCTTAGACAGTAGACCTGACAGAGAGCAAGAGTTTGAGAGGGACTCAATACACAACAGAATTCACAAGCTCACATAAGACAAAAGTCACCTTTTTTTCTTTATTAGTGCAAACAAACAAGATGGGACTGGCATTATAGACAGTATGAGAAGGCATTCAGGGCCTGAACCAGTGCTACGTAATCTGGCCATGTAGAGATTATTTGTTTCTTAATGCAAGGAAAAAGTCAAATGCATTCACTGAGATCATTCAAAAATGTCAAAAGTGTGCATTTTAGTTTGAAAAAAAGAACGTAACCATATTAAAATAATACATACTTAAGGATGTGGTACTTAACAACATAAATAAAATAGGCATTGTTGGCTTTTTTCAATTCCCAGAGTGAATTGAAACAGCCAACCAATTCACAATTTATTGTATGATGAAATTCTTTTATAATTGATTGCAAGAAAACGTGCTTAACTAACATGATTCTAACCTTCAATATTCAACCACAAAATCTGAAATTAAAATCAAGCCCAACCATTATTTATTGAGTAATCTTAGCTGTCAAAAAGGAATACACAAATAAGTTTTCTAGTTTCTAAGAAACAAAAACAAACAAAAAATCTTCAACGTGTTTAAGTGTCGGATTTCTGGCAGTAATAGAGGGTTTTGAAAAAGCCCTTAGCTGTGGAAGAGGATACAGTTGGAGTCAGCCAAGCACTACCTGATAATTTTACAAAATAAAACAGGTTGGGCTACAAATGTTTGTTATATGCCACAAATGGAACGTTTCACCGCCAAGCCAGTCACATATACACCTGAACAAAATGCTCAAAAAGCCACGACTATCCCAATGATGTCTTTTGGACGACCATGTTTTTCACAGGGATGTGTTGTGCTGGGTACCATCTCCAGTGAACCACGGTGGAAGAGGGCTCCAGGTGGAAAAAGACGAAGGTACGTCAACACTAGGAATATGGGACGCACATTTATGGAATGAAGCCTCGTTCCATAATGCTTCACTCCAGACACTATGTCAATGGCCAATTCAGATGACAGGCAGCATGATAGAACTCTACTGCCCTCCCATGGCTACACAGCTGTAATGAAGGACAATGGCATCGGGTGAGGAATTCAACCCAACACGATTCCCAGTGAAGGAGTTTCACACTATACGTATGTACACGCCACTTGACCATGGCCAGGCCACCATGTCAAGGAGCGTAGAAAGAAAATGTAGTAAATAAAACAAACACAAAAAAAACACACATTTAAAACAAATAATATGAATATTAAAGCCTTGTGTATATGCCATGTCGTACAACAGGTCTATGAACAAAGCAAAAAGAAAAGAAGAGACATAAAACCCAGTCTAGTAGGGAGTCACAGCTTCCTGCTAGGCTTACTAGCAATATGACACACCAGGTTATGATTCTTCACATTGACAAGGTCACCCATTCGGTGAGGAATATGATGCTTATATCACTTCGGACATTACAAGGTTTTATTGGATAAGCCAAGCATTGGGCAACCGTAGCCACTTAGTGGTGCAACCCTCTTTTAACGTCACTCAGTATTATCAACAGTAGGAATCATAAAACACACCTTTGTCAGGATTGGCTACATGACACAATTTCATCACCGAATGAACAGTTCAAATCAACACTATTGAGCGGGAAATGAACAATCTATAAGACCACAGACATTGTTAGGGATGAGACAAGAAGGGATACCAGCTATTACTCCTATCCAGAAATAACGTGCACATCATTTATTTTTATGTTGCCCCCTTTATTTTATGAATAACAATATATTTCTAGATTCTTGATAAGCAAATCGCTCTTTGATTCGGATTATCCAGGGTTATATCACTGACGCCCATTAGATGCATGTTTAACGGGCCAGTTGTTTTGGTATCCCAAAGACACACTACTCCCCTCGTTCCTCCATATTCACTTACATCGCCAATGTTTCAGATGTAAACATTACTTCAATTCTCCATCAGGGAGCGCTGTAGAGCCTCCTGGATCATTGTGTGCTCATCTGTGGAATAGTCCTGAAAAGAAAGAAAGAAAGTCAAGTGAAGTGAACGCATAAGCTTTCAAAGCTAGATGCTGTAACACACAGCAATGAAATACATAAGAAAAAATAACCGTTTGTGTCCAAACCTAAAACAAATACCTGTTACAATTTTTTTTTACGTTATATGAACAACGCCTAAATGTTTTACATCAAGTTCCTGTAACAACGGAAATTGAAAGAACAACACGCTTACAGTCAAGTTATAAATAGTAGCCTACACTAGCATACAAAAAAAACTGCGGTTGGTAGTGTCTACTTAGTCGTACCTGAATGACTAGGCCGACCAAACAACTGTTTTGAAAGAACACAAAGTCTGCCCGTATGGGGTGGTGTAGAGGAAGACATTGAGGGCCCAATTGGCTTCAAACTATTATTGTCTTATTATTTCCTGGTGGTATTCAAACAGTGCGATAATTACAAGCTGTTTGCGTGGAGGTAGATTGCATTGAGCAGGTATTGGAGCTTCGTGCCACAGTTCAAACTCAAGGAAATTCACAGCACTACCCCAAGCACTACACAGAAATATTGCGAATGGTAAAATATTTGTAATTATAATACATATAATCCCATGTGAACTTTACTCTTCCTGGGTCTCTCCTGCAGTTGGCTCTCACTAAGCCATGCGGTTGTAAGGTTGGATGCACAGTGCTACAATAAGGCCTTAAGTTGGGTGGAGGAAACTCCCAGTTGGAAAATTAATTAATTAATTAATTAATACATTTAATAGCTAAATTAATTTTAGCACTAAGCATCATTTTGACACGGAAGAAACAATATAGCTTAAAAAACTTTAACTTGAAAAAACTACTTACAACAAATGTGTCATAGGAGAAAGTGTGTCTGATCTTAAGATGCTGGAAGAAGTCGGCACTCCTGTAGCTGGGGTCTCCCCAAGGCATAGATGCACAAATAGGACACACCTTCAAAGACAGAGGCACACTTCTAAGGATTAGTAACCCCAAAACTTTTTCTCAAACAACTACATTCCTTTCAAAACTACAAATAATAGGGACAAAAGAGTAAGCAATGGATAAAAATGGGTGTCAAACTACATAGTTAATTTTTTGTGTGGAACCCATTTCAAAGTAGAGCTCTCACCACATGGCGGGTGTCTCTGGCGTGCTGCGAAGTGCAGTGCTCCACTAGGCCGTCTTGATCCAAGTTCTGGCAGTTGCAATAGGGACAGGAGAAGGTGTAGCGATTTGGCACCGGACTGTTCCAAACAAAGAGGAAGAAAAAAGTTCATGTTTACAGGGAGCATCTTATCATTTAGCTTCTTGTCTTGAAATCACGACTGGTTGTGGTATAAGCCCCCAAACCTGATGATGGCAGGTTGGCTCTGGGCAGTAGTCCTCACTCCCTCCTCAATATACTCCTGGTATTTAGCGCAGGATGCTGTGTGCCCTCTCATTTGAGACAGGCCAACCTTAGAATGAAGACGAGGTAGGTGAGAACTAAGAAGACTAGGATATAGAATAGCAAAGGAGTGTGTGTGAGTGTCAGAGAGCAAGAGGAGTCAATGAAGGCATATTTGAAATGTTTTATCATACCTGGGCGCCACATCCTTTGCAAGCAGCCACTGATGAGTGGATGAGGGCCTCTAGGTCAGTAGCTTTGGCCCAGTGTCCGAGTGCTGCCCTACACACAGCGCACACAGGCTTCTGGGGCCGCAAACACTCTTGCAGGCAACTTTGACAAAAACTAGGAGCAGGACAAAGAGTAGGCTAACAAATAAAGCTCAACAATTCAATGTGAATAAGGGCTGATTAATAGAACGGGGATTTGCATCAAAATATACCCTGTTTCAAGCCATTTCCTGAAACTCCAATGGAATGTCCCTACTTCAAGAAGGCACTGGGATTTGTAGTCCTTTTGGCGTTAATAATAATCACCATATTAGGGAGTTTAACTACAAGTCCCACATTAGACGGAGCTCTTGATGTAAACAAAACTGAAACCTAAATATGTTTTGCCAAACCTAAATGAATGCTTAGCTATATATTTTTGCATTCACGTTGCTTATCTGAAAGTATACAGCGTTAGCCCATGTTCTGCTTAATGCCTTCTGTGTGACAAAGTTAGTCTTGCCTGACGTCTTTGAATTATTTCGTTGTTGGGCAGCTGCTAAGCGAGACCCTTAACCAGCTGGCTAGACACAGCTCAGACAGATTTTATTTGACGGCGGTTGCTAGCTAGCTAACGTAACCTAGTCAATATTCCACACCATGTAACAGACTAAAAGCGATTGTCCAATGCTGAAACTACTTACGTATGGCCACATTGTGTTGTTACAGGACTGTCAAAAATTTCGAGACAAACTGGACACACGAACTCCGTCACATCCCTGCTTCCACCAGAAACATTTTTCTTTTGCTGTGCAGAGCTAAAGCTTCCGAGCATCGCCATTTCTTCTTTTCAGCGCTATCAGACAACCGTAACCTACGTCACGCTGACTTTTTTTTTTTTCAACGAGGGAGGAGTTCGGTCCATTTTCAGGATTTATCTTCTTGTGTCATCAACTTCCCCATGCAATGGACTGTATTTTGAATGCCGAATAACATCGGTGTTTAGATATCTAATCGCCGCAATTGCAATTCCAACCTAAATAGATGAATGTGCCTTTACACTTTCTACCCATTATACCTATATTTATTTTTACGTATGTTTGCTTAAATCCAATTGGAGAACTTCAAAGCTGATGAAAGGCACTAACTACTGTGGATTACAGTTACAAACATGGCACTGCGGGCCACAATTTAGATTTTGATCAATGCGCACGTGGGCCAGCTGATTCTGATGAATCTGTCACAATTGTTCGCATGCGCAGTGTGATACTAGGTCTAGGAATTTCCTGCAGCGTAGCAAGGAGCTAACGTAACTAGCCAACTGAGAAGGTAGGCGTTGTGGTGGCGTTTCGTATTTTTAAAATCATATTCTTGTTGCAGCCATACTGAGAGTATACTGTGGCTGTGACAGCCATTCATATTTGAGGACAATTTAAACTTGACCTAAATGTCGTTGATGTTCATGTGACGTTAGTATGCGCTTCTCAACAGAAAGCTAACGCGCTAGCAATCTTTAGCTTGCGCTGAAATGGGCGTTTACTGCTGTGGACTGGGGGCCCATCATACCAACCCAGCGACAGCTATTACGTTGGATGCAGCATAGTGGGTATTAGGGACAGTTTTAGTGTCACTATAGGCACATGTCAAGCTTTTTGCATGATTAGAGGGAAATATTGGATCTCAAAATCTAGCCAGCGTTTTTCAGCAAACCGACTTGCGATTGCTAGCTTGCTCACTGGCTAGCATAGCACAACAGTTGGACCCTCCCTCCTTTGCTGTCCCAGTCCCTTGAAGAGATGCGCCCTTTGATGCATCATGTTGTTTTAGGACACCACGTTAAGATAATTTGTTTAATCCACACATGCATATTTAGGATTGAGCGTTGTGCCTAGATATTCTGCCAGATTTCCTTACTAACATATTTGACGCAATTGTTTTTGCATTACCAAGTAACGTTCACTGAAAAGTGCATGATGCATAAAACGAATGTCTTGTTGGTTGATACTGTACAATAACAATGGGCTTGTGTTTTCTTTTACCATATTGCACTGCAATATCTGGCATACCAGAATTAATTCCCTTTCCTATTCTTGCCCTCAAAGCAATTTTCAATTTGTATTATGATTAATGTTTTGTTAGAAATAATCATGGCTGAACTATTTTTAATGCATCCAGATAAGCTATAAACATCGGGCCTTGTCATAAATTGTGTTGTACAGTATTGCCAAATAGCTATAATCCTCTGTTTTGCTATTGCAGGTTGGAATTATCTAGGTAGTGTTTCCA
The DNA here is from genome assembly GCA_036024795.1 of Galaxias rostratus. Taxonomy (NCBI): domain Eukaryota; kingdom Metazoa; phylum Chordata; class Actinopteri; order Galaxiiformes; family Galaxiidae; genus Galaxias; species Galaxias rostratus. The sequence continues at coordinate 19,919 of JAVQJS010064024.1, read as the reverse complement.
ATCTGATCAACCATGGTATGTAAGTGACATTGCACTTCTTACTTTTTACCGGGGTATAAAAAGCGGAAGACTGGATGCAACTCCAGAGCAGAAACGCGCGAGCAACCATTCGCGCCTGACCTCTTTTTTTTTTTACTCTGCTATTTGCCCTGCAGAACATGCACACTCCCACACAGTGAGCCAATGAGCGAAGCAAAGATGCCCTTAAAAAGACAGCTCTACTGGCAGCAGGCTAGGCAGCCCCATTAAAAGCGTTTGGATTACACTCCGTCATCCAGATAATGATAATGGCTAGCTGATTGGGCCGGCGGAATTATTTGTCAACTTCCTCTCTTCAAAGGTTTCTGCAGAGAGTGCGTACTGTCCTGAGATGGTGACCGTGGAGAGGGGGGCCTGAACGGGGTGGCTTGGCGCGGGGCATGTGAGAGCTGGTGGTGATAGGGGGGGGTTTCACGTCTGAGTGAGTTAGCCCACTGCCAGTAATGGATGCCAAGCTGAGAGAAGACCTGTTCCGGAGGTACGTGGCAGCTCTGGAGAGGCGGCTGGAAGACGGCGGGGGGAACCCGGGGACAGGGGTCGCCCCAGAAGGGGGCAGCAACCGCAACAGACACAAGGACAGCGAGGCACTCCTTTCCACGGCCACCGCCCTCCTAGGGGCCTACCAGCCTGACCCGGGCCAGCAATTCCGCATGGTGCGCTTCTATGAGGTGTTGGAGAACACTCTGCGCTGCCAGAGAGGAGGAAGTCTCCGGGGCTTGGAGAAGGCCTTCCACACCTTGGAGAGCATCTGTACCAACCTGCTGCTTTTCCCCTGGAAGAAAGAATTCAAGTTTATCAAGGTAGGCGCCACCTAATGGTAATCTGATTATTGGATTTTACACAATTATCATGGTACCAAAGTGCATTTTTCCTTATGTGCAAAGGGAGAAAATCTGCTATTTAATGTTCAAACGAATTCTACACAAATTCAACAGCAAACAGACTCTCTACAAGATTGAGTTTGTTAGATAAGCTAAGCCTTTAAGGTTTTAACTAGCTACTTGCTTTTCAGACCTTCACTGGGCCATACGTTTACCACCTCCAGTCAGCTGTGTGTGATGCTGACCTTCGCGCCCTCATGCGCACCATTGGCTATTCCCGTGACCATGAACTCCAGTTCCACCTGCTGGACCATCCGGGAGGCCCAAACCACCTTCGCCAGCTGGCGTTTGAGCTGTTCCTGGCCCAGGCCGAATGCCGTCTCCTGGGGGAGGTGGTGGCTTTGGCCCGGGGTGCCGCCTCAGAGCTGGAGGCCCTGGAGCTCCGGAGAGGCAGCCGCGATGATGCGGCGGGCTGCGCGGAGGCCCTTCGCAGACGGGAAAGCTTGGGGGCAGACATGGGTCGCCTGTCTGTGCGGCCCATGGATATAGAGAGACCCCACCACCTGAGGAGAGGCAGCCGGCCTTCCAAGTCGGTGGACGTTACCGACAGCGCGGGCCACTGGCACGCGGCGGCCAGCAAGCCCGTGCTGAAGGCCTCTCTGAGCCTGAGGAAGGAGCCCCTATTTGTGGACGCAGAGGAGGACATGAAGGATGAGATCCTCCGGCCCAGCACCTCCACCGCTCTCTTCTCCGTGGCCGCGCCGCCCACCTACAGCCCCGTGGCCGACTTCTTCCCCATCCAGTCACCACCTCCGGCCGACGCGTACACCTCCTACCACCTCTCCTCGCTGGACGAAATTGACCTGTACACGGAACGGGGCGGCTCCGGCATGGGGGGCAGGCAGACCCCCTCCAGGCCGCCGTCCAGGGAGCCTCGAGAAGCCAGGGATGGCTGGCTGCTCAAGGCCCACGCAGGAGGGGTGAAGTGCCAGGGCTGCGGCTTGGCCTGCTCCAGCCTGGCCTCCTGCCAGAGATGTGACATGATCCTCTGCTCAGCCTGTCACGAGGTGGACCCGTCGCCCTGCTGCGGCCTGCAGGACTACCACCCCAAGTCGTCCCCCCGGCCCCTGGACGGCTACATCCCCGTCAAGGAGAAGCTCTCCGTGTACTCCAACACTCACTCCCACTCCCACCTCCACCCTCACCCGCTCACCCTCACCCACTCCCACACGCAGATGGTGGAGAAACCCCTCATGTCCACCAAGCTGTTCCCGAGCAAGTCGGTTGCCATGGCAGTGCCGATGGCAGGTAACGGTGACAGGGGGAGCCTGGGGGGATCACGGTGTGGCTTCTGCAACAAGCCCGCCGCCTCACACACGTGCGTGAACTGCTCCAAGGTGTCGTGTGACTCGTGCATGGGTCTTTATGCGAAGGACGTGTGCACGCGGAAAACTCCCCAGCACAGTTTTGTGCCCAACCATCAGCTCAACTTTAAGTCTGGCACCATATCACACTTGGTGTACCGGTGAGCCCGGGAGGACAGAACGACTTTTCCTTCAACAGTCCCTAAACACCCCCCCCCCCCCATATCTAACGTAGTCTTGCACTACTGCTTTTGCTCTTTTCCCTTCTTACCTACGCTTATTTGCTCCTTAATCCTCTGTAGGTCTCCTCCTCATTTGTTCTCTTTTGAACTTTAAGATGTTCTCTTGCTGTCAGATGCCGGCCCTTGGAATGCACAAGTAAAGGAGCCTCTGCCTTGTGCAAGCTCTTTATTATTCTTTTTTTTTCGTCAATCTCCTCTTGTCCCTACCTTGCTTCCTGCTCTCGTAGTCATGTGATGTTGTAGCGCTTCCCAACTCGATCCAACCAGAAAAAAGAGCCTCTTGCTTGAATGAAGATTGTCCAAATGAACAATTAGTTACCTAACTTCTCAAGGAAGGTTCCATCCACCTTAGATGTGTAGGAAAGACCTCCGGACTTGTACTTTGACAACAGAGGTCTTTTCAACTTGAAACCCAACGAACAAACGGTAACCTTACACTGGAATTCGATAGTATATATATATTTTTATTGTTATTCTTTAGCTCAACGAGAGACTGTTAAATGGGGTGAGGGGAGCGGTTGGGGGTGGGGGTATGTATCTAAAGGGAAATATTAAAAAAAACTGAACATTTTAAGATGCCATATAGTCTATTTAAAAGATAATGCCTTGTAAATTTAAACCTGAAATGTTTCTGGTATCTGGCTAAGTTTTAAATGCTGCTGTTGAATCGTGGATGTTGGAGACATGTGGTGTTTGGTTTCTCACTGGTAAATATCCTCCTCAGTCGGATCCGTTTTTAGCCTCTTTCCTTTTTTCACTTTTTACTTTGCTTAAACTGTTAGAATCCATCTAGAAAGCACCGGCCTTTGTTCAACTTTGGAGAGGGTAAAGATGGCCCTAATCGATTAGGCATTTGCCAATGTTTCCTTTGTTTTTTTGGTAAGAATTGACACCCCTTGCGTGGAGGTGCAATGCTAATTCTACACTTCCTTGACAAATATATAGTTGTTTCACGATGACGTGCAAGTAGATAAATCAGAAAGACGGAAAAATTTCCAACAAACCAACCGTCAGGGGTGCCAATCATTTGGTCCACAACTGTAGATGTTATTTGGATAACATTAAGGCCTTCATTCTGAAATGTACTGTCTGTCTACCTCAAGTGGTCTCAAGAATCACCAATGCAATGCCACATTGTAAAACCACAGTACCTAAACTAACATTTTCATTCCATAAATGTTTGCTATATTGACGACAAAGGCTTTACTGCATTGCTAATTTATTCGGATTCAACCTTAACATGCCTTAAGCTTGTCTAACTGTACTTGCTTGTAGTCTTTTACCTAAGGTTGTATTAATGGAAGGTTTTTTTTCTCACTTTGTTGACAACAACGTTGAACTGTTTGCTATTTATTATCTTCTAGTTCTTGCTTTTTCCGCTTTGCTGCCTGTCTAGAATTTGCCCTCGGCTTGATTATATTGTTCAGTTGTTTGGAGAGTTTGAGTTTCCCCACTCATTTAGTTCCTGAGGATGAAGCGGACTTAGGGGTTGTGTAGAGGGGCAGTGGACAGAAAGTATCTTCACGTCTCCTAGCTTATCAACAGTTCATACTGTGAAAAAAAACCTACATTGTTGTAACAATTGCAGTGTAGGATAACTGTGTTGATCCTGCGCTAGTGCACAGAATCTCAATGTCTCCTTATTGTGCAGATAATGACCTCCTTTGGAATTGTATTCATCATACCAGCTTGTTGAGTTATTGGAAGGTAAAGGACTACACAACACAAAGAATTATGGGGGTTAAAACATTTAGCAGCCAATCAGATTACAGGAAGGCCATTTTTAATATAATTTGTGTCATGAGGGACCTTAGGGAGTTGTGCAATTCATCTTTACCTTATCCAACCTTTCTGAAAAGGCTGATTTGTGAATATAACGTCTCTTCGGATGGTTCAGTCCTATCTTCTCAAAGCAGTGGGTGGAAAATGGATTAAATTGCCAAATGAAGAACAGTAGGCATTCTATTATAATACATAAAGAAATGTGGCTTGTCTTCAGACAGGGAAGACTGAAACGGTTTATTATTAAAATCCTTAAGTTAATCTAGTACTTAAGTACAATGGAGATTCCATGAGATGAGCCTTGTGTATGTAGCTGATTTTGTAAATGAGATAATGATTTAGAAGAGCTGGAACAAAGTAGGCACCTGTTCACATATCATGGAATATGGGCATGTCTATGGAACTGTGCTTCTCTGGACTGAGCATGTGTATTTGTGTCTAAATGACTAAGGGCTAAACGGTCCTCCAGGGCTGCTAATAAGATGGTGGGCATTCCTTCTTTTTAGTGAACCACTGACACAGTCATGGGAGAATGAAGCGTATGTCGTATCTGTATGTTTGCGGTTTTCATCAATGACATTTACATAGAAAATGGATAGAGCAACGCAGTGTTGCTGCCCCTCTAAAGTGATGTTTTCTGTTCCAGGATCTGATTGAGCCATTTGAACAAGGTCCGCCTTTTTGTGGAGGTTAAGTTCAAACACATCTTTCACAGTGAACGTTTCCTACCCCCTCCCCCCCTTTCTTTCTCTTCTGTGTGGTTATTAACTGAGGCAGTGTAGTGTCTAACCTCCTAGCCTTCTCTTTCACTCTTCTTCTCTCTGTTCTTTTATCTCCCAAGAAACCCCCAGCTCCTTTCCCATAAACCTCTTCTCCCCTGCACCATGACACTGAGAAGCACTGCACAATGTCTGAGGAACAACGAAAAGAGATCACTATCACTAAGTGGGAAAAGGGGGAGGGATATAGCCAAAATTGTTCATTGGTCAGAATATATATTGAAACGTTAATGAGTAAATGAGATTTTCTAAAATAATTTCAAGAATAAAATTCTGAAAAAAAAAGCCTTTTTATATGTCATTGCTTTGAGCGTGAAGATTGATCACAATTATGCAACTATCTGTATAACCAGTAGATGGCGATAACCACCAACATAACTTTTTGGGGGATAACGTCTATTGCATAGGTTTATTATTCGCAATAGACATTATCAGCACATACAGGTTCTCCTTTTATTTTTTAATGCTGCTTCCCCCTGGATGCCTTTGTTAGAGAGATGCTTTACAGTTAGCCAATCTTACAATCTTACAACAGTCAATTTGACCCCTTTTAGTCTGCTGTGCCCTTCAATCTGGACCATTGATTCTACATGGTGGCCGGAAATGTGTTATCCAGACATCTCTGGCTTTAGGAGTCTCTTGTTAATCTATCATTCAGGACGGACATGGGTATTGCGTGGCCAAATTATATAAATAAATACATCCTACAAAATACTATAAAAAATATATATAATTACAATGCACTCAAGCTAAGTCTATGGTAGTTTGAGTGGATACTTCAGTAGTATAACAACATATTTAGTTTTACAAGACCAGCCTTAAAGTACTACCACAATGTATTAATAATGCACTGTTTATTTTTTATAGACTCATATTTACACTTTGAAACGCTAGCGTTTAGTTATTTGCTAGTGGCTGCAGGGTTCATAAGCCAGGTCATGTGTTATCCTATGTTTTGAATATGAAACATTACACTAGAGAGGTACTTCAGCATTGCCTGTGCTTGGAATAGGATTTAGTTAACAAAGAAAACCATATCCAAAGTAAATCATTGGATTCTATGAAAAATGTTTTTATTAAAGGTGAAAGAAGTAGAACATGTAGACCCATTCTAAAAGGCTGTGTAGCCCACTTCAAAAATAGGAACTTAACAATATTAGTTGATGAAATTATGGCCTCATAGTGCCATCTCATGACAAATGGAAAATATCTTAATTTTAGTGTGATGTGGAAGATGGCTGTCTTTACTTCTAACTTTTTCCGAACCTCTACGATCTTCAACACAAATGTGTTAAATTAAAGTAAATTTATCCATGGAAAACTCTGGAAAATACTGTGGGAATTTTTTACCACTTTTAAATGATACTTTCTATCCATGTAGGCCATTTTAAAAGGTACTTGCAATGTGTGACGACAAATTGCTGATATTGTGCTTGAAACGTCTTTAATCTTACACATTTGCACAAGTTTGCTAGGATTAAATTAAAAGCAATAGTAAGGTTGGTTTGTTTTCCCCAGGACTCTCGTCCACGTTTTGCCGATGTCTATTGGTTTGAATTTGGGCATACAATCCGTGGTACTTATTTTCATATTAAGGGTGAATATGCTGCATACAGAAGGTACAAATTGTTTTATATTGACACATATCTTTATTAATCAGGCATTCCCATCCATCATGACTTTCGTAATTGAAGTATGTTTAAAATAACGCACATGAGGCAGACAATGGTCTAGAGATAGATGAGAAATGCAATACGTAATGAAGCTACTAATGAGTGCATGAGGAGATCAGGGAAGCAGCCCATCTTTCTTACTTAGTCCCTTTCCACCGTCAGTCCTCCACGTGTTGAGCCTCGTGATGCGAGCCTCTGGTGGGGGCCATTTTGCAGGCACCCCGAGTTGCTTGGCATGCCCTGGATATATTTAGACCAGGATAAAAGCATTGCCACGACTCGCCAAATATAGCCTGGGATCAAAGTATAGCGCCCACATGCTAAATTTAGACTCAGGAAGCAGCACAATATATTTAGACATTGTAGATGAGCATGCTACGCAACTGGCTTTGTTAGTAAGTAAGGTGATTGAGTCACGGTTGTAGATAATTCTTGAGAAACATTTGAATCATATTGCACTAGTGTTCTGGAGAGTCTTGGAGCAAAATATAAAAAAAAAACATTTATGTTGACAAATGTACAATAAATGTAAACAGTTCAAGTGAGCAGACCGAGGAAACTGGGTTTGTTCTAGCACTACTCCAAAAGGGGCTTAGCCGTGACAGATGAGAGGTGATGGTGACGCCCTGCGCCCATCATGCGTCTTCTCCTTTGGAGTTGTCAAGCGGACCGCGTCCCTGTACCAGGGAGTCTAGTCAAAGTGGGTGGAAAACATTTTCCCTCCACAGGACCGAGATAAGATATCTGGCGGCAGCTATTCGTCTATCAATGAATGTTTAAATACATTAGGGGCATATTCTGGTGAATGATGACCTGAAACAACTTGTTAATGGACAAACTGAATTTGTTTAGAAGTATGCGTTTCCATGCATGGCCATTTGTCTGAAACGTCCCTACAGTAATCTTTGATGTCCTGCACATCATTGAACAATTCCACCACTGCAGAGAAGGTGGAATCTTTTAGACCTGGACAGAGTTGCGGTCATGCTGAGAAGCCAGGTGAAGCACGTGCCCAAATCTTGGATTATTTTCAGGTCACATTCTGTGTTATTTTGGTTTACTACCTAACCTTTGCACTTCCTAAATCCGTAGTGTTTTACATTATTCAACAAGTTGAAACCAAAAAAAAGAGAAAGTTTTTGCTCTGTTTTATGGCATGCATCTGATAAAAATAATTCAAGTGTTGTCTTGGCAGCTCCAAATAAAACTTAAAAATAGTTAGCTGTGATTTGCTTAAAAAACAGATATTGTGGGAGGACTACATCGGTTCTTAAAGGAGCAAGACAAACTCCTACACTGAAAAAGTTGAACTACTGTGTCATCAATCCAAAGTATACTTTTACATTAGTCCAATTAAAAGTAATGATTTTTGGTTGATACCAATAATTTTTACGTTGGCTTACAGCAAATAACTCTCCCCGCAGAACAACTTGAATGTCTACTTAAACTAGGTCCAAATAAATGGTATGGTTTTTAGAATGAATGCTCTCTTTATGTTGTGTGAATGTATGTTTTTGTCTTTAATTGGCATCAAATCAAGATTTATGGTTATACAATTCATGAAAAACTCAAAAGTGCTTGCCACAAATTAGAGCAATTGTTGAAGTTGTTTCAAAGTGCCATTTTTGTCAGTGTACGCTGGCTTTTTCCTTACCTTTGCCATTTGCCTTTGCCTTTCCCCAGTCCCACACCTTTAGATTTTTAGTCTGCACCCACACTCACATTCAAATCTTATCCCATCCAACCTCCACACACAGCTGAACATACGCAGGGTATAAGCGAACACACGTTTGTGTTGTGTGTGTGGGAGAGTAATACCACCATACCACATTCACTACTATAATCAAATGTTATTTGCTTTAACTATGCCCAATCCCCTTTAATTGGTCATGTTTGAAGTGCAAAGATGTAGTTAAATTTGAGTGGGTTTGTGAGAAATTTGTCAAGTCCATCCTTCTTTTAAAGTTCACAGTATGACTTGTACAAAAGTGTTTTGAAAAATGTAATTGAGATATTTGGATGATTTCACTCCAGTCTCTCGAGCTCACGGAACACGGACAGTATAAACAACACATTAAAAAGATTGGTTTAATTTGCACCCTAAAATAGATAGAAGCCTACCTCTGTGTTATCTTTTTTTTCTTGTACTGTAAGCTGTGAGACAAAGTTGCTTACTGGTAACTAAGAAAGCAATACTACTATAAACACGTAGCTTCTGTTGTGAATTTGCTCTTAAGTTTGAGATGTTCCGAAGACCTCCTAGCGGTTCAGAAACCTTGTTCTCTGATCTTTTAAGTGGATGTTTTCATGACATTGGCTTACATACATGTGGGCACACACACGCATAAGGACACACCCTTGCTTTTTATCAGCTTTCTTTGGACTTGATCTGTGAATTTGACCAATTTTTCATCTTGTCCCTCCAAGGCTCTCTCACCTCCTCCGCATAACCTTGCATCATTGTTTTCGGGCAGAGGCTGGCGACCCCCTCCTTGATTCCAGTGTACTCAAACTGTCCTTCAGACTTCCAAACAAGCTTGTCAGCACTCTTTTCTAAGAACAGTCGGAAATAGGTGCTCATGAGTAACACAAAGAGAGAAGCCTTGGCTTGTTTTTCCTGCTCAAGCCCTTTCTTACTCGACACGGCCACTCTCTCCCCTCATGCATTGGTATGCAGTCCAGACCACTGTTTATGGAAAGCCACAAGGTCTCCAAGGAACTTTTTAACACCCCACTATCAACCTTGCTAATCACGCATACGCACACGCATGCACCAATTGTGAGTTCCTAGTTTAAACTTTTTACAACAAGACAGCATGGCTAAGGATCAGGCAACATACTTAATTTCATTCATATCATTTACATTTTTACACCTCGCACACCCATAAAATGCCTTTCTGTAATAGCTGCACAGCAAGACATGAGTATTGACAATACTGGACAGCTTTCTGAAGCACTGCTTATTGAAGGTTACATTGGCGTCTAGTCAACATGGAGGGAATTCAAAGAAAACTCCTTGTAATAGACTGCTTTGAATACACCCACACCTGAGGCAAAGTTAATTGGTTATCTTTTTATCACCACAAACATGGTTATTGAAGTTATGTTTCTTGCATGTTCGAGACTGTGTGAAGCTTTTCTTTGTTGATAGAATGAATATTGCACACCAATCAATCACCTTTTTTGGTATTTGAAAATGTTCCTTTTCATGGTTATTCATAAAACATAATATCAACTGCACTGAAAACAGGAATATTTCTTAGAAACTACCTGTAGGTAAGAAAAAGGTTTTTATATGTTCACGTTGCTACGTTACATATGTCTTCATTCATCAAGTCAACAATTGCTGTTATTTGGGATGTGGTAGAGTTTCAATAAAGACACACTCAATCAAATACAAAAACTTGCATACTAACACACAGAATACCCGGACTGTTCTTTGACCATGGGAGTCATATTTGAATGGATCTGCCAACATTTATGAGCACCTTTTAATGCTGTTAACTTATCCATATTAATTAACACATGTGACAGTTTTGATGAAGTACATTTTGTCATGTGCTGAGGAGGGAAATTACAGGAGCCATTGTAGACAATGTTCTCCTCCAATGTCAAGGGCATGGTGGCAGAGATGCCAATCAGGGGAGACAAAGCACTTGGGGGTGACTGTGGAACAATTGACTACTGATTGATACAATGTAATTGATTGCTCTATTAATTGTGTGTGAACCATTGTATGTTTAAAAGTCAAGCATGTGTGTGTGATTGCGTGGAGTGGTAGCGGTGGTCGGTTGGGTGAGGACATCCAACCCCTGAATCTTCTTTCTCCTTGTACATATTCGGTTCTTTTGTGCATCACTCATCTTTACATGCATTTATGTTTTATTTTAATTTTATGATTGAGCATTAGAGCCCAATAATCGAGAAGGCAGAGTCAATATCTGTTTCTCTGTAGTCTTGACATCCAGCCAAAGACCAAACCCCACTGACTGGCTCATTTAGCTGCATGGCGTGTGCACACAGACACAGTGAGTGAATGAGAGAGAGAGAGAGAGAGAGAGAGAGAGAGAGAGAGAGAGAGAGAGAGAGAGAGAGAATTGTGCAAAAAATTAAATGAAATGCTGAGATGCATTTGCGTAAATTTAACAAATGCAGTTCATAAATGAGCCATGGCAGCAAGGGGGAACAAAAAGACGAAAGGCTGCTTGTTGGTTCTTGTTTGATTAACCCATTTCACTCGCTTGTCTGCATCTATGTAGAAAGTAAGCAAGAGAGACGCCCGGCTCACCTCTGTCCTCTCCTTCACACTGCCTGTCACAGGAGCTTTTCCATTATTTGGCCCCATCAATAATGCATATTTTTGCTCATAGATCTATGCACAATACTCCATAGTGAGAAAGCCAAAAGAAGGTTTGTATAATTTTTTCCAACAAAACGTAGACATAATTATATTATGATCATGTAAAATAACACGTAATTCACGTAGATGTTCGGACCATTTACTATGACTCTCAAAGTTGAGCTCACGTGCGTCCTGTGTCATTGTAGAGATGTTTCTACAACTTGATTGGTGTTCACTGGGTGCTAAATGCAATTGAATATGCGTGATCTAGAAAGGCACACCCCTGTCAATAGGATGTCCCACAATTGACAGTGCACATGAAAGGGGCCAAAAAGGATTGCTACATTATTTCTACAACCCTATCTAAATCATCAATTTCACAAGCTGTCTAGTCAAAACTAGTACTTTTTTTATACATTTGCACAAATCCCTATCGAACCATTATGAGGTACGTAAAAATTCTGTTGTCCATTTTAGGCAATATAAACATTTGGAGAACGTGATCAGGTCTGTATACACTCGATTGCAATGTAAAGTTTATGTCACAAGATTCAGCAAGCCCAAGCTCATTGCCTACTGTGACTTTACACATAGTGTAACCCATGTCTAGAGCCATGATGTTTTGTCGTTCCAATGTGAATGGCGAAGGCCAGTAGTGCAACATTTTGTACATTTTGTATCCAGAAACACTTGACCAATGTTGATTGAACTTTATGTACCGACTGCCGTTGCTGTTTTCAATTCACTGTTCAATTTATTTAACCTCTTTTTTATAGGTGCATTTGTATATTATTTTTTCCCCAACCTAATTGTTTTACATAAAACTTGTTTTGCCCATCCTAATAAACGTGGCTCTGTAAATCTCACGTCAAAGCCATGTCAAAAAGCAGCCGCTGGATAGTGTTTAATATAATTAAATCTGTAAAAGTCTGAGAACATAAATTTAAAGTGAGCAGCTGAATTCTGAGAGCACTGCATGTAAAAAAACACTTCTATTAGACAGTATATTTGTCGGATGATCTACAGTCTTATGTCTGCACTCACCCTTGTGCCTCCATGACTTGGTACATGTAACACATGTACTGTGTTAGGTTTTGTGAGACGACCTTCCTGTTGGGCTGTTTCAAAATGGAGAAAATAAAATGTTGAGAAAACTGGTTTAAACAAATATAGTTCATGCTGCGAGGTTCGTAGCAAAAGGCAATTCTCTTTTAAAGACTTTATCGATCTGTGGTTCAACTGCTCTGACGTTACAGATATTGAACTTCCAACAACCGAAATATCAATGCGAAAGCATTTCCGTGTGCTAAAATTCAAATGATTCAGGCTGGTATTATGCTGTGGAAGGCAGTGGAAGGGAAAAGTGTTGTGACATTGTGCTTAACCAGTCAATGTTGACGACCCCATGCCTAATTTGGCTCCGAGCCCCAAGCCATTGCGTAATCATAACAGATGAGCAGAGTGATAAAAGTAGAAGTCATGACTGCGTTTCTGGAAAGCTTTGTGCAAATCAGAACCATATTTATTTTCTCCCTCTGTGCAAAAGCAGTCAAGGTAAAACGTAACAGTCTTCACTTGCCAAGACGGGCTAGCTGCCAAGATGGAAATGGAGGGTGAGGCATTATCTCTCTCTCTCACTCTCCTTTCTCATTCTTACTTTTGTTCTTGCCTCTCGGGCTATCCCCCAAAAAAAAGAGGGATTTGTAGCTTTGTATAAGAAAGGTCCATAAACCGTATGTACTCTAATTTTCTTGGCCTTAATCTATTTATTGATGTATTCCTAAATCTCTTTGCCTCCAGCAACCTTTCATCTACCTTTATCCTCGACGGGGTGCGCTCGATACAACACACACGTGTGTGCACTTGCACAAAGCAGGTGAAAAGAAAGTGCCCGACAGCAATCAGAGCAGCCTCTCTCTCAGACCTCGCAATGCACTGCCCGGGTAATGCCTTTAACGTGTGTATGCCTGCTGCCGCTCTCTACCACAAGTGTGTCGGTCTTGCAGCCATCTGCCGGGGCCTGATAAAGAGGGATGTGAAGATGGGGCCAGAGGCACCCCTGAGACATAGTCAGGAGAGCGTGAGAAATACAGAGAGACTGTTGGCCCTGCCATTAGAGCACACACCCTTCTTTTGAGTTGAGGAGAAAGCCCACGCTGCTGCCTCTCCACCTTTTTTTCTCTCCCCGCACTCTCCGTCGGTCTCTCTCAAAGGAACGGAGGAGAATAGATACGATTATGTGCCTCGGCCATCGGGCTAACGTGTTGTCCCCAGTGTGGATGGGGAGGATTGCCAGACCTTTAATTGGCCGGGTTCGTAATGGCCGCGCGACACTGCTCTCTCCAGAACGATGTCGAGGCAGCAGCCTTTCCACAGCTGTTCCCCATCTCTCTCTAGGAAATATCGAATTATAATGCATTTGGATTTTTTCCCCAAAACATTGTGACACGGATTTTAAGCTATAGTGCCTACCATTAGTTTCTTGGCCCACTTCATCCCTCCTACTGTGCAAATGAACTCACACACATAGTAGACTATAATATGCATATATTTGAAGTGGAGGCTGGGAAAACTAGTCAACAAAGATAAAGTGCAGTGTTTATACATTCATATTTTCACCCTTATTACCCTTTGTGGGGTTTTTATGCTTTAAGTACCTGTGTTATTCCATAAACTGTCCCTCCCTTAACTGTGCCAACTATTAGGATTCACGAGCTATCCGATTTTGTGCCGACCATCACGACACCTGACACTTTCCGCCCGCATCGGGACGACACGCTGCAAAAATCACAATGCCGTTTCCCTATCTTTCTCCTGCAACATGAATAATTACACATTTAAGCAAAGTTACAAACACAATGTCCTGTGCTCATGTGAACGGAGCGACGTCGCCCCTTCTATCTCTTCCCACCAGGAAGCCCATGTCGGGATCCTCCCCTTGGAAAGTAGTGTCAGAGGGAAAAACAGAGGACAATCATGGCTCCTGAACACGCAAGCGTAGCACGGTGTAAAGGATTTTTTGGGCACAAAAGCAATCTCTCGCCCTCCATGGTGTTGGACGACGAGTATCATCTCACCGTAGTGCATTGCGGATTTTACTCTCATGTGCCCACCTACACGAGCCTCAGGCAACTTGCTCGTGAGTTTGGAGTGCGCGTCCCGGGTCATGTTATGGGTTTTTGTGTGCTTGCAATTCGCCTCTCCTATGTATGATTTGTGTGCCCGTTGAACAGGTTTATGCCCAGGAGGGCTCCATAACTCTGGCTTCCACCCGGTGTGACCTATCACACGTCCTTGTCTTAAAGCATCCCCGTCTCCACGCCGTCCCCCGAGAGGCCTGCGCGCAGGGAGGAGAGGCAGAAGCTTAGATACATTCTTTCCCCTGGGGACTGTCTGGTAGTTGATCATCTACATACATGCACGCACCTTCCCCACTCCCCACACATGCACTCAGTCATAAACCAAATGCAAAGCGCACACACACCCAAAAAAAAACGCACACGAGGAACGTGCCCTGACTAATGGTACAGACCTGGTGCAGATGGCAAACAAAGTGGTATGTTAAGCTGTGTGCATATTCATCAGTCAGAGAAGGAGTAAGAGAGACGAAGAAAGGTGAAAAGCTCATGGGTTAAGAGCGGACAATTGGAGGAAAGTGAACGAATGAACAGAAAAAAGTGAAGAGGAATTGGAAGAGCGGTTTGATTCTTGTTCCTGGGACCCAGCCACAGCTATTAGCGACGAGGAATGTGCATCTGTGTGTGAAGTCCTGCATAATGTAGTGAGGCTGGGAGAATGACATGTCATGTGCCACTCGCACTTATACATATTTCATCCCGAAAAAGGCCAGACACACACACACACACACACTCACTTTCTCTCTCAAACACACCAACGCAGTCACTATCCCAGGGTAAGCTCAAAGGGAAGTAGGCTGGATAACGTTGCATCGGTGCATTTACATAACTGGCTAAATGTCCTGTGGCTTACCGTAATTGGAGAAGTGATTCAAAGAAATAGCCTCGACAAATGCATATGTAATGGCCACCTATGTCACTCACACAATTGCTGTTCACTTAGGAGCAGGCCCACCGAGAGACACAAATGGAGAGTGTGAGTGTTGTTACCTACTGATGGCGACAGCGGGCAGACGTAACAGCGGGAACACGTTGTGTAATTGGTTGCATAAGACTTGAATTGTGCAATAGCCATTTAGGGAGGATGTCATGCCACAGCGGAAACCCTTGGTGCATTGGGCCGACAGGCGAGACTGTTTAAGTCTTCTTTATCTCATTTTGCTTGCTTGTGTGTGTATGTGCGTGTGTGTGTGTGTGAGGTAGAGAGAGAGAGAGAGAGAGAGAGAGAGAGAGCGAGAGAGAGAGAGAGAGGGAAGTAAAAGGAACAGGCATCTAATGGGGCTTGAAAAAAATCTTGTGTGCCGCTGTGACAAGCTGGAGGGAAAAAAAACTTTTGGAGGAAGCTAATGATCTGGAATAGACCATGGAGTAAGGGGGTGAACCATTGTGCAAGGAGTTACATGGTAAACGCATGCAAGGCCAGGGCTACGGGAGATACCAAAACAGTGGGCAAACTTGCTGGAGAGAGCACTTGCGGCTTTGGGTCAAGGATCAGCCACTGTGGTGAACCAGTAGGTCAGCAGGTTACACTCACAGGACACAACCCCTCTGGCGTTGATGGGAGCTAAACTGCTCAGTATTCTCATTTCCATCAAAATCAGCATGACAACCCCGCTTTCAGGCATAGAAATAATGAGCCTAGCATCAAAGGTAGAACCTTAACGCTGGGAGTGGATGAGGATTTAAGGGGCTAGTTTGTTGTTTCATGTCCCTGCTGTGAGTCAGCTCATCGAGTAAATCTGAGCAAACGACCATGGCTTGATTCCTCGCTCGACTTCAGAACCTGGCACACTGTGCCATTGAGGCGAGGCCAGCGGTGGCGGGCAGCAAAGTACGACTCATCCACTCAATCAAAAATGATGAGAGAAAATATTGTTCAGCCAGTGGAAATATTCCTTAGCAAATACCAATATTGTTTAAACTGCTGATTGGGTGCGTAACCTTCAGGTCGCCTCCAAAACAGTGCACCACCTTTTCTCATTGTGCTCCTGGTCTGCCAGCACTGACTAACATTGTGGTATATCACATATCACAAACATACAAATATTTTCAACACAATTCATTAGAAACTGAAACAGCTGTTTAAACAAGTGTCCTTTAAATGATTATGCAGGTATTTCCAATGATTTGTGAGAAGCACTATAGCGCCAAGCCTACAACCTGGTGGTTGATCAATGACAGTTTGCGCTGCAAGTAAACAAGGTTTGTTCCATTTAAATCCCTTGCCCACTTTCCCTCCGTTCTCCAAGTGGCCCCAGCATGATGTACGCTATTACATCATACTAAGGTTGAGGGTAAGTAAATGAGAGGAAGTGGAACTGCAGTTGGAACGCAGCTGTAGCCTAGTTCAGACCTTATTTACCGGCTCCTGTAACATATTTTTAAATGCGTTGATTGGATGTTGTAGATCAAAATACATCTTCAGAGTCATAGTTATCCTAGTGAGACACACCTACAAACCTTGACACAATCTGCACGGACGAGCGAATCTCTGTCACGACAGAAGTGTAGCACGTGTAAAAACACATCCGATTGAGAGGCCCGCGTGAGCTATACTTTACGCATGTCTGTATTTTCAGCTTTTAGAACAAACAAACGTATTTACAGATTAGTCTACACACTTACAGATCTATGCGTGCATTCACAGATAGACAGTTGTCTATGCATGCTCAACTCTCAATACACTTACATCTAAAAACAAACTGACATTTTGTATGCACACTAACCTGATTACGCACACACGGATTCATAACACACATTTGCCGATCCCTGTACATGTTCACCAGTTTCAGAACACATTTGCCAAGGGTGTCTCTCAGAGCATGCCAAGAGGGAGGGGTGTTGCTATGACAACTAGGAACTCTCCACAGCACAAAACACTCAAAATTGCAGAAACTACTCTACGTATGTAGAGTGTATGGTTTGAAACAAATTTTTGTTCTAAATGTTATTTGGCACAGTCACATACAAATCTATACACTCTGAGGGAGCTTTGCGCCAGATTTAGCTACTAGGGAGGTACCATCAGCAGTCAAATTGACAGTTAATGTATTCAATAAAGGCAGAAGGTCAAACTGAGAAAAAAATCAGTTCCTAACAGCATGAAATAGTTCCCCACCAATTGGATATTACCATTTTGACACACACTAACAGATACCATGCCACTACCTTGCTAAAAATATAAATACAACGAGTTTTCTGAGCAGTTTACAATTTATCTCAGTTTGGGAATGTTGTTCTACTAGCGAAGGCTTGTAATTTGGCCTGCATTATATTTGAGTAATTAGTCCTAAAATACACTGGTGATTCTACCACATCAGAGGATCCGTCTACTGCCCCTATACCGTCCACAAGCGATATTCCAAAGCAGGATCCTCTTTGCTGCCTTAGCCCCAATTCACACATTTAGCAACTTCAATGACATTGCACGTATTCCAGCTTCCAGCATGTATTAGCTAGCTACCCAAATCACATGCATTAAGTACTATATTACGATAATTTAATCTTGCCTGATACCGCACACAATTCTGTGCATGCACTGTCCTCTGAGATGCATGCTTCTGTTTCTCCTGTTGGAAATAGGGCATTGTCAAGGAGAAAGATGTTTCCCTCACATTGTTTAAACCACCGGAAAGCAACACTCGAGCGTGACAAGGGATTATAGAAGCATACATCCAGCCAGTCACGTACAGGCAGCGCACAAGTAACGAGCCAACAGAGGGAAACATCAACTGTATGTTGACAGATAAAACACCGCTTGAAAACATTGTGAATTTGTCAATTAGACGAATTTCTAACCTTTTACAAAATATTGGAATTTGAAATCCAGAGTCTTGGAAGAGTGAGTTTTATTCAGCTGAAAAACATTGGCATGGAATTACAAATATCTGCGTCTACAATTTGCCCTCCACTTTCATGTACCCTCACTATTCGTCTTTGTATGTCACATTCAAGTCAAGTTAAATATTTCACATATTTTTGTCAACTCCCCAACAGGCAAATTAGACCATGCCCTTTTTCAATCGCCTCTGACCCATCTATTCTCTGGAGAAGGCTTGTCTCATGACTCTTAAGCTCACCCTATTTTACAACTAGCTCCATTTTCACAGTGACCATAAACTAACTGAACAGAGTCAATTATCCCCCTTCCTTTTAACCCCCTCATCTGTGAATCCCAAAAGACTCATGTGTTCTCGGAGTGACCATCAGTCTGACAAATATTGCATTCCTACAAAGGCCTCTGAGAATGCACAATGTTATTGCTGCTTTTCCTTCTGTCTGGTTCTCTGTGCGGTTCTCGTCTGTTTGATGTCCTTAATTATCCAGGGTCCAACTGCATCTCACCAAATACTGAACCCCCCCCCCCCCCGCCCTTTTTCTTACACACTCTCTGTCACTAAATAGTGTAAACTATAATGAACCTTTTGTGTGCTCTATTTACTAACCTTTGAAACACTTTTCTCAAGAGCATTTTATGGTGCAGTTAAGTTTTGTATGTGACTTTTTTTTTTTTTAATGCAGGGTTTGCATGGAAAGTGATGGAACTGGGGACTAGTGTAATGTCGGACGTTTGCTAATAACTATTCAGTTTGTATGTAATTCCATGCTAGAGGAGCATCGGAGTCAGTGATATGACTTGATGCTGAGTACATGCCCACTGTAACACTGAGACATCCTTTTGATGCCGACAACATCATCAAGTGTCTTAAATGTGCATCAGTGCTCAGTTGAGAATGAGGTGGTGTGCCAGGCATTGCTTCAAAAGAGGCTTGATAGATACTTTCCATATAGTTCTTTTAATGTCCACCAGCTTCCTGATTGTGCATGCCATGCAGGATAAATGTTTTGTTATCTGTTTCCCTTTAGAACTTTTTCTGTCACCACTATGTGTCAGAAAGAGTTGATGCCTTGTCTCAAAAGGCTGCTTGAAATTTGCTCGCCAAACCATTATGACGTAACAAAATGCATTGCTGGAGACAATATTCGCTCTCTCCTGTCAGATCTGAGAGGAACAATGCTACTATAGATTTGTGCACAGAGGAATCAGGCCAAATTGAAAAGCATCATTTAACTGAGACTGGCACATCTAGTGCAGGTGCTTTTCTTGAAACCAGCAAAGGCAATAGTAGTTTCAGTCGTTGGATATGTGCGCTGGTTGTAAGGTTGCTGATACATTCCTAGAGTCCTTTAAAGACATTTGTGAAGACGATTGGTGTACAGAACCTTCTCAGGCTGGGGATTATCCGAACAACAACAATTTCCAGTATTATACACATATCTAGGGCATTTCTAGATGTCACTTTTTTGCACCCGCTGCACGTGCCTGCTTGCAATGTGGCATCTGAAATATGAATTTGTTGTTGCAAAACCTCATGGTCAAAACATTTCAGAACAAAACAGGCGTGTTCAGTGTACGTAAACACCTGCGGGGCTACAAATCAGCTTTTTCTGCGCTGCATAAATTGTATGTAACAGCCCTGGTAATTGGTGTCTTCAGCATCACACGACTGTTCCCTCCACTCAGTGTCACAAATCCTATCAACACACCATGTTACATGAAAGCGAGAGCAATTTACAGATGTTGGCCATGAGAAAAGCAAGTACCTTAGACAGAGATGCATTTGTCGTGGCTATAACCCGATTCCTTTCTCAAAGACCTACGACAGATGCTAAATAGGAGAGAATAATGACACTGGCACAGAATTGAGTGAAGTCAAACATTATATTGTTTTCAACAGAA
>JAVQJS010064020.1:0-12199 GCA_036024795.1 Galaxias rostratus | reverse complement strand
GTGTGTGTGTGTGTGTGTGTGTGTGTGTGTGTGTGTGTGTGTGTGTGTGTGTGTGTGTGTGTGTGTGTGTGTGTGTGTGTGTGTGGTACAGCTTCCATATGGTTCCTGTCAGTGTGACCTCCGGCCTCTTGGCCCTCTTCCTCACTAACAGGAGGTTCACATTAAAACCAGAGGAAGCCAGTCGCCCGCAGGCTTCAGCACACACACACACACACACACACACACACACACACACACACACACACACTCCCGGTCTGTCCCCCTGGCTGGCCTGGACAATGTCCTGCAGTTAGTACCATAGCCCTCCCTTCATTCCCTTCTTCTCTCTTTCCTTCTCTCTCTCTCTTATTTTCTCTCCATTTCTTCCCCTCTCTATTTTCGGTCTCTCTGTTTTATTTGCGGTAGCGTTTCGGGTTCCCTGGTGGTTGAGTGTGGAGTCACTTTGTCTCAGAACATTGGAACATCTCTGGCCCAGAACTGTCGCTGGGTGCCCCCCCATCCCAGCAGAACTCCCTGCACTGTGCACCCCCAGCTGAACTGACAGCGAACAGGAGGAGGATCAGTATGTAGGACAGCCATCTCCAGAGGGGGGGGCCCAGTTAGGGAGGGGGAGCAGGGGAGAGTTGGGGCGGTGCTCTACCTGTCAGCGGTAGGGGACCTTGATCTCTGCTCACAGATGGCCTGCAGACACACACACACACACACAAACACACGCACACAGAAGGTAAATACAAACACACACACACACACACACATACACACACACACACACACACACACACACACACACACACACACACACACACACACACACAGAAGGGAAATACAAACACACATCCACAGGCTTGTGCTTATTTCCCCTAGGAGTGTGCACGTTGCGTGCCTGCACGTTGCGCTCTCTGCAACGTGAGGCGATGTTTTATGTAAACACTAAACAGGCCAACGGTGGTTTTTATTGGTCCCTTCTGCCTCTTGAAAAACGACTCCCATTGTTAGGAACACAGGCTTGAATGTACACTTAAATCGTGTGTGTGTGTGTGTGTGTGTGTGTGCGTGCGTGCGTGCGTGCGTGTGTGTGTGTTTCCCCCCGCTCCAGGAAGGACCAGAACCTCCTCTCCCCGGTGAACTGCTGGTACCTGCTGCTGAACCAGGTGAGGAGGGAGAGCAGGGACCACGCCACGCTCAGCGACATCTACCTCAACAACGTCATCATGCGCTTCATGCAGATCAGCGAGGACTCCTCACGCCTCCTCAAGAAGGTGGGGGACTCACGCCGTCTCTCTCTCTGACCTCTCCATCACTGTCCCTCTCTCTCTCTCTCTCTCTCTCTGACCTCCCCATCACTGCCTCTCTCTCTCTCTCTACCTCTCTCTCTCTCTCCCTCCCTCTACCTCTCTCTCTCTCTCTCTCTCTCTCTGACCTCTCCATCACCGTCGCTCTTTCTCTGTCTCTGTCTCTCTGACCTTCTCTCCATCAATGTCGCTCTTTTTTTACTCACTCTCTCTCTCTCTCTCTCTCTCTCTCTGTGTCCCTCTTGCTCTCTCTCTGTCTATCTATTCCTCTCTCTCTCTCTCTCTCGCACTCTCTCTCTCTCTCGCACTCTCTTCTAAGGATGGTGTGATGGTGCTTAGTGCCACTCACCGCTACAAGAAGAAATATGTCACCACCCTGTTGTACAAGCCCATCTGACAGGGGGGACTGTGGGTTGTCAAGCCCTCCATCATGGCAGCGCCGCACATCTTTGTGCAGAACCTCACAGCTCCCTTACCGCACAGCAGACCCCCGTAGTGCACCATCACTTGTATAAACACACACTCACACCACCGTGCAGAAGGATATATTATAGTCGATCACTCTGAAGACTTAAAGGGGCAATAACGTGGGGGGGCAAGCACACTTTCCATTTCAGTGTTCAATTCGATTCTAATGTGACGAGAAGCAGATCAGGGTGATGTTTACTGGGAACATGAAGACTCTGAAATCCGGTGAGAGATACCCAACTAGTACTGAATATCAGCAACTCTGTTAGTCTCTCAGATAGAAATTGGGAACAAAAAAGTAGACTTTAAAGTGAATGCACTTTCTGGTTCGATTCACCAAATTCATTGTTTTTTCTTCCTCCTGTGCAGTAGAGATGATTTGCCTTTCTTGTGTTTTTGTCTTTTTGCCAGTGGGTCTGGTCGTACTATTGTAGTGGCATTTGACCTTTTGACTCCATGACTATTACGCCACTGATCAGGCGAGTTTTATATGAGATTATGTTTTCATTATTGTGGAATCTTTCTACTCCCCACCTAAGGATCAACTTGACGGCATGAGATAGACTGGTTAAGTTACTGAAGATTAGTGTTACTGTACAAACCCTGTGAGGCCAGTGTAAATAATCAGGGTGGGTTTCAGGGAATGGGAGGGGCTGAAGGATTTAGTTCCAGAAACTGGAAGGGGTTTGTAAATGTATGCACTGGGACCATGCTTTTGTGTAAATGTTTCCCTCTTGCCAGATTTATATTCCAATAAATGTTAATTTATAGCAAACTGGGCTGTTTTGTGATTCTGAATTTTGATAAGTAGGAAGGTGTAGGATTTAATGATGTAATTCTTTTGCAGTATTATTCCCATTTGTCTGAAATAATGAAACATGCTGTACACAAATCGAATGTTGTAGAAAAGTATGTTAATGTACTATAATGCATTTATAGTATTTCAGTCAAGACAACTTTGATAGTTGAAACAGTTTATTGTAATACATGGTAATCTATGGAGTTTGGCGTCAAGGGTCTGCTGCTGTGAGTCGCTTCCCCACCTGGGGTCTTATACAAATAGAAGTGAATAACTATGGGTGGGAATCAGATATCTGTGAATCCCCCCATTGGATACTGAAGGACACCCTAAATAGGTGGTAGCTATGGTGGCAGCTGTGAGAACGGGTGCATAGTGTGGTGCAACAGTGAGTGAGCAGATGTAGGAGCAAGTTTGGCGAGTGACTGCGGTTTAATAAGCCGTGTTATGCTATTGAGCATATATGACCGGATGATTCATGTGACATGCATAATTGCTGTGTCCTAGTGGTTTGCCTGAACCAGCTCTACCAAGAGCTTATTGTTGAAAAACTAAAAATTACATCCAGTACTTTTTTTTGTTTCTTTCAGCTTATGTCAATGAGATAGATAATTTAGATTGGTGAACATAATCCTGTTTACCTGTTGTATTTTATGCTAATCTGTTAAATCTAAAGGGAAGCTAGGTTCAGAGATGTCTGGATAAATATACTGATTAATGACACCATTAACATTCTCCATGAGTAATAAATCAAGTCATTAAGCACATCTGTTATCCTTTCCACTTCCATAACCGCATTATGGTTAAGACCATTTCTATTTGAAGTATTTTTATGCATGTTAAAGTATTATATTCTTTATCTCTGTTCCTGTGGTAATTTAGGGAAGGGGCCAGATGTCATTTTTAAAAACTTTAAAGCTAAAATTAGTACGTACTGAAACAAAAAATTGGCAAGAAAGTTTAAAGATAAATGTCTGAAGCAACAATGTGTATACAGGAACACACGTTTGGCTAATAAGTGGCTTTGTATAGATTACATCCTTACACGAGGGGGCTTGTGTTATGCAACACCTTCGCACTCTGTCTCCCTGGACTGGCACTTGCTGTGAACTCCCTGGAGGAGTTTAAATAACATGGCACACCGCGCCAAATCAGCTTGGATGTGGAGTCACACAGATGGGGACACGGCTACTCAGAGTTCAAGCCGCCTGACAAGAAAGGCTCGAGACCTTTGTATGAGGCTTCCGAACGGTGTACAGCATGTACGGGCTACATCCTAATGAGGATAGCGTGGGATTGTTTCCGTGTTGAAACATATGGTGGTGAAGACAGGCTGTACCTATGCTTCTCTCTGCTGTCTCAGCTGCACGTGTGGCAGGGGTGACGTGTGACCAAACCTGTATCTCTGAGGTGGTATAAAAGGGAATCAGTTCAGAGGGTAATTGGTAGCGCTACCTGTCCTCTCATCTGTTAGTATGAACACCCTTCTCACAGTAGTCGTCCTGGCCTTTGGCCTCTCTGCTGGTGAGTACATACCATGTGTAGCAACAGTTGTATAGCACTTTGGTCAACGAGAGTTTTTAAGTGTGCTTTATAAATAAATGTCAGATGTACTTACTTTTAAATGCAATGCCACGGTGATATTGGAGAGCTAAGAGGGTCAGGCAGAAAAGTATTTCTGAACATTTTGGTTTGTTACTTTATCCAATTGTTTTTGGGTTTCAGCTCATGCGATGCCTAACAAGGCACTTAACCAGTTCAGGTCCATGATCCTGTGCACAATGCCTGATAGCTGGCCTGTTCTAGACTACACTGACTATGGCTGCTACTGTGGCTTAGGAGGCTCTGGAAACCCTGTGGACGAGCTGGACAGGTCAGGAACTCTGCCTCTTCCACCAAACTCCACATATTTACCTTAAATAACACATCATTTTGGAAAGGCATACATGAATACAGTTTTTGGAGTTGTGCCACAGCTCTGATTTCCAAAGGTTTTTTTTCCCATTCAGAAGTTCAACCCTTACGATTTGTTTTTGTGTGCTGTTCGGTGGTCTAGGTGCTGCCAGGTGCATGACCTGTGCTACCACGATTCCATGCAACATGCTGAATGCTGGCCCATCCTTGACAACCCTTACACGGAGCTCTACCATTACACCTGTGACAAAGCGAACAAGAAGGTCACCTGCACTCGTACGTTCTCAACCGCATACCTCAACATTGCCTTTCATGGAAAAAGTCTTTCTACCTGAAACCTTCCCACACTAAAAATAACTTGTTGACTTTAATTCCAAGTATTTCGTTACAGGTTCCACACAATTGTATAACAGTAGTTGAACGTGAAAATAACATGTCAATTTTCCCGAAATAACTAAATAATTTTATCTTGGTGAAATTAACTTAATATTTTTGCATTCAACAAACAAATACAATCGTATGGGACCTGTGTGGAACCTTTTAAAACTTATATTTAATGAAGGCGACAAGTTTTTTTTGTGTGTAGAGGATATGTGACATGTGATGCAAACCTCACCTTTTTTTTGGCCTGGTCTCTTTGTCTCTTGTCTCACACCCTCGCGCAGACAAAAACGACGAGTGTGAGCAATTCATCTGCGAGTGTGACAGGAAGGCGGCCGAGTGCTTTGCCAGGACCACCTGGAACCCAGAGAATCACCGGGTACCAAGTGACCGCTGCAAATAAATGCTGCATATAAGTGCCTCAGACCCCCACAGCTAAAACAGGACACACTTAGCAGCCTATGTTCATTGATTTGAATGACCATTCACACCCAAACACAATCCCTGGTGGCCAGTTGACCCCGTGCTGCTCCTAAATCCAATACTTTTGTATTCGCTTTTTTTTGTGGGGGGAATTTAGCTATTAAATGGCATCTGAGAAGAACTTCCTTCTCAATTAATCATCTGATATCTATTTTCCGAAAAATAAATCTCAATTGATGAATAATGTGTTGATATAGTTTTCTCTCAGAACAGTGCAAAAAAAGTGTAACAATCGTTTCATGTGTGGAGACAAAACAAAAAACTATGCACTATTGCTTCTTCAAGGAATCATCCAACTCCGCTTCAATTTGTAATCCTTAGTCTGAAGTGAGAATGTGTAAATAATTTTACCATCCATCAACAATGTTGAGAAGTTTTCTACCGTTAGAGGGAGCTATTGTCTAGACCAAAGCTGGCAACCGTTCAGTTGTGCTCAATGAGATAACATGCACATCAATGACATTATCCTTTCATTTGAACAGTTAACATAAATGGTATGTTGCCAAAGATTAAGATCACTCCTTTAAACCAGTTACATAACCCAGAGAAGTCAGCAAAAATCCAAATTGTATTTTTCGGTGAGGCCCATGGAGAGGCAATTCTCAGAAATAGGGCCCCGTCATAAACAAACTCACACAGATGCTATCTGTACCTGGAGGCCTCTGTCCTAGAGGGCACATGAGAAAGCTACCAGAATATTTTCAACAACTTCCCAGTAACTTGTTGTAGAATATGGGCCTCGAGTTCAAATTTGTCGCTCTAAAATTTAATCAGCCTTTGTAGATCTCAAAGTGACAGCTCTAGAGAAGTAGATGCTGATTAGAAGAAGAATGTGCACATTTTCAAACCGCAATTCAGGACACTTAGCAAAGAGAGGAGCCCAACTTCAGAAGCAGGATGTTTGTCCACTAAAGCTCCAGGGCATCTCACTGGCTCACATACCTATAGACCCACAACCTGACACCCATCTCTCCTTACCTCCTGTTGTTAGAGCAAAGTGCGGCCATGAAGCAACACAAAAATACTTTTACCACAGCAATGGAGTGGGCTCTTGTGCAACGGACTGGAATGTCTGACAGAGCTTTGGGCATTTTAAGAGACCTTTGGCAGGACACAAAACAAGGTCTCACTCCTTATTGATCTTCAGGAAAGTTGGCCTGAAACCTCGGACAAGCCTAGGCATTTCAATTTGAATTAATCATCTTTGGAAGACTGCGCACAAGGGAACTTAGTGCCCATACTTGCAGTAGACCATATTGCATAACATTTTGATTGTCAGAATGCCAGTCAATACAGTGTACAAGAAAAGCTTTTGCACAAAGCTCTCCGGAATGCTGCATGAGAAAAAACGTATTTACTTCATATTTGTATCAAACAGTAACAAAAGACATCCTCAGTACAGTATTGTATTATACTAACTGGCCTCTCATCCAGTATTATGGTGCTCACACACACATGTTAAAGTTGTTTGATCTTCCAATTCTGAACTAGTGATTTATTCTCATTTGTCATCACAATACTTGTGCTCTAACTTAAGATATTCAATAAGGAATTGTTTTAGAGCAGTTGCCATCTGAATTACACATGGAAACATGTACAGTACTCATTCTCAATCTTTTTTTCTCTTATTACGCACAGCTATTGTTCTTGAAGAACGCTAACCTGAAAAAAGTGAGCGATTAGAAAAGAACAGAACATTTTGATGATGAATATAATAAACTTTCACACGACAGTCCCCGTACTACACCCATTATGACCAGCCAAGCATGTAAACACAGGCCTTGGAGTTGCCTTAGTTACCACCTGCCTACCAAAACACCCACACCGATAGCGTCTACACCATTTTGCCTGAGGGCGCACAGCCCGACGGAGGAATTCAGACAGAAAAGGACATACAGAGGCGTGTTGGTAACAGTTTCCCGAGGGAGGCATGAGAGACTGTACCACATTGCTTGGAAAACCTGAGTATGACTCTTCGATAGGAATGCCTGACCTGCACAATAAAAAGACTTTCATTGTTTCCTGGCCCTGCCTTCTATGTTTAAGAACAACGTTACTTTTGACACAGTACACAGAGGTAGAGAGCTTTTGTATTCGCAACCTATGTACATAAAAGCAATAGATGTTTTCCTTGTGGTTACAGTGAGAGTTGGGACATCCGGACACAGTATGGGTGGAGCTCTGATGTTGCTGTCAATGTACAACGTGCTAAAGCCAATTCAGGAGAGATGTTAGCCGTCCTCTCCTTAAACCACAGGAATGCGCCTTGTGTTTGTAACATCCTGAACATCTATTTATTTCATGCCCAGCGGGATTGGTTCATTTCATCTTAAATTATGTTAGATTTTTTTGTAAATATGTGTCTCAAAGCAAAATGAATTTCAACACAAATTGGGGTAGAATATAAATTCTGTCCCGAGAAGGATTTGGTGTAGGCGGCCCCCTCCCAACCCTTAGTTAGGGCTGTGTTAGTGCCCATCATTGAGGGGCAAACTATTTGCTAATGAGCAATCCATTATAGGTGCAAGGCGGGTAGGAGATGGTGATTATTTGGTGCAGCCCAGACGGAGCCAAAACGAGGCCAGTACAGGCTTGCTTGCTGCCTTCTTATTAGGCTGGGATATCATTTGTTAAGTACACTTTCACGTAAATGGGGTAAACCAATCGTTGGACAGTGCAGGTACATTTTTAGGACAAGCTCATACTTCATATTTACGAGTGTTGTGGACCATATTCCTCACACATAGATCACTATAAAGATGATTCATGTTCTGAAATATTTTTTTAATGAAAGCGTTAAACTTTCTTTTTATGAAAGGTTGTTTCAAATAAATACAAATTCAAACAGATGAACAAACAACAATTTCAGAGTGGTTTAAACAAACTGAAGATAGACTAATTGTGCTTCATAGCAGGGTCAGTGAGAGCAGTGGGCGCCTGAAAATGCAGAGAGCTAGGAGTGGGAGCTTTTGTTTTGTTGCCGTTCTGTCTTGTTTCTCAGTCTCCTTAAACTACAGAAATCTAGTTTCAGACAGTTATATCAGTTGTATTATCTTTGCTAGAGCTGTCTATGGGCGCTCCACCCTACTGAACAATTTGGAAAATGGTGTTGTGTCAAAAATGTTGAAATGTAGCTGGGTGGGGTACTGGGTTTGGCAGTTTCTCCCTGCTAAATTGTGCAACATATGACCTTGTGTTTTTCTTTATGTGTGCGAAGTATATCCCAAGTGGAACCTCCAAAGATGACACAAGCACAAAAGTATATACATTCATTCAGTTATTCACACAGTGCAATACTATTAGTTCACATTTGTCTTCTTAATACAACAGGATGTGCAGTAACAATATCCACAACAAAGTCAGTAAACCATTGCAAAAAGATTCAAATTCTCCAGGGTTGTAAATGCATGTCAATTCACATAATAAATAAACATAACATGAGTCAAAAAACCATCACACGGTATTGAACAGGGTCTACTGGACCGTCTCCCTGAACAGAGTCTATGGGAAAGCGGTAGTCCCCTTTAGTCTCCCTGAGCTCTGGTTAACCAGCATATCAGAGGCGATATCAGGGTGGCTCTTCCCTCTGCTTCCCGCCCGGGGCCTGTGGAGGGTGCGGCTGGGGCCTCGGCGGGACAGCGCCTTCTGAAAGGTCCTAGAGCCGTCACTTTCCACACCCATCCCGGGGCTCTGCCCTGTGTTGTTGTCCCACCGTGCTGCCGCCCCCACGCTGCACCTGGAGAACACAAAGAACTCCAGCCGCTCGTCAGGGTCCAAGTTGGGGGGCAGTGCCACGTCGAACGCAAACATGTCCGTCTCCTGGCCCTGCGGCAAGGGGGTGCAGGGGAAGTCGTGGTGGCTCCACCAGGAGTTCCAGGTCACCCGTATGTACACGGCCTTCTTGAGGCCCTCGTGGCAGACGCGCACCTTGCCGCTCAGGGAGCGCTCGCTCATGCTGCAGCTCTCCAGGTGCACCAGATCCTCCAGCGGCGGGGCACTGCAGGCCTTAGAGTTCACTGCCGGCGGTGAGAGGGCCAGCGTGGAGACCTGAGAGCCCAGCGAGGGCCACTGCTGAGCCTGGGCTCTGGTTGGGCCGGGCGGTGCAAAATACTTTAGTGCTGGGAGGGGTGATGCTATTTGCGTAGCCGAAGGGGAAGCTGCCAACGTTGGGTAGGGGACCTCCGGGATAAAAAAGCGCACGGCGGTGAGAGCTAGTCCTATGGTATCAGCAAATACCACGCGTTTCTTCTTGAGACTGCTGCTGTCCCTGCGGAAACAGCCCTGGCGCTCAGTTGAAAAGGATGAGGTGGGGTGAGGGTTGATCCTGGTTAGTGTGCAGCCTCTGGACGAGTTGAAAGGTTGCGTGATGGTGAGCGTTGGACACATGCCTAGCAGATGATAGAGAGGCTCACTGCGGCACAGACTGAGTGCAGCTGGCTGGGAGCCGCTACCTAACACATACAGCAATCTGAAGGGGGAGGCATGAGAAAGAAGGTATGGTAAACAACAGGTGCTTTATCAACCCCAATTACATAAAAGCTGGGGAAATTCATGCTCGATTGAATCAGAATGCCAAGGAAAACCTGTATCCAACTTACTTTGTGCAGTTCATTCTCTGTAGGTCCTAAGCACCAGTCAGTAACAGCAAGCAGTCTTGAATAAGATCTATAACCTTGGGAAAAAAATATAAAAATATAAGAGTTATTAATTGACAGTTTTTCTCAGAAGTAGCACAGTTTTAAAAAACATGTACAGTTTTATCTCTACAAATTAAACTACTTTGTCAAGGCTGCATCTATAGTTTTTAATCCACTGGTATCAAATATATCAAATATATGAGACCACTTACAATGACTGTTTTAAAAATCCTTTAAATCCATCAAAACACTTTTCTTTCACTACACGAAGCAAATTCTCCTTTGAAGGAGCAGGCTTCCAGTCTCCTATATTAATTTCTTCTCGTTCGATAACTTTTTGTGAGTGCTCCATCTCCGGAGATGCCTCTTTATGTTCTTGAAACGCCTACCTTTTGACAGCAACAACGATAGCAATGTACTTTCGCAACGCCCCGCCTCTTCCGTAGGCTACCACCCATGCAGTAACTCTTTTCAGCACTAAGCCTGTTTTGAATTTTTTTTGCCAGTTATGTTGTGAATTGGTTTGTATGGTAGCTTAGCAATCCCCAGTTACTGTTGAGTTCTCTAAGATAGTTATAGGAAACTGACTTGCTGGCAATGTAGAGTACACTTTACACATAACACCGACGAACTAGGGTAAGGGAGCTTAGACCAAGAAAACATGTTCCGTCTGGCCATAACTTTTATGCACAACAATATGTTTAAGTTGGTCACGTCTTTTAAATACGTTAAACTCAACGAGTGAATGAATTAATGTTGATGACTGAACGTTTTGATAACAGCAGTTTATTAGGAGTTGCATAATTCAATTTGCATCGGGGTTCTCCCATGGAAGGCTGACATAGCGCAAAATTAATATAAATTGTACGATTTCTAAATAAAGTGCTGATAAAACAATGAAAGACTCATAATAATAATAATAATTATTATTATTACATTATATATTTAATGATAACAATAATACAAATATGAATAATAATAATAATAGTAATAATAATAATAATAATTATTATTATTATTATGTTTTCTAGTCAACAGTTCTCCCAAGGCCTCCCAAAAGCTGGATTTGGAGATCGTGTTCTGCTCGGGGTTAGGTTACATGGCACTCCAATAGTTACTCCACTTTCGCACAATTATTTATGACGCCAATGCAAGACTGAATCAAGGTATTCAAGATCCCAAACAGGTTCAGATGGGGACGTACAATGCTCTTTGAGGCCAGCCGTCTCCAGAACAGCCTGTACTGCTCGACAGGAGTCTTGCTTTGTTTTGCTCCCATACGGATGTTGCATATCACCATATCTCAAAAGTGTTTCTAAGTATTAGTATGGGTGGAAGTAATTACAAGAACTAGACCATTCCAGCTTGTTAGGGCCTTGTATGACAGACTGTAAAAAGAAAAAGGTGTTGCCACCTTGTAATAATGGGAGCCCACAAATGACAGCTTATATCGAATTTAAATTGTACCATTTATAGTACGTGTAGTACACACATCTAGCTGGCATGTGCTTTTTTACCATCTGCTGAATTACAACAAATCACTTTTAAAATCACAACATATAGACCCCCTAAAATTAAAAACTTTGTTAATGGATTTGACCAGATTCTTCTTGGATTTACTGCCGTACATTTGAAAAGTTTCACAAGATTCGTTTACCACACCGGTCCATGTGTCTAAACCACATTGGTGTAGATACAGTCATCCCAGAGTGACATCATTGTGCCTAATGCAGAAACACGGTCACTGGTGAGCTCACTACAGATGGTGACAGTGAATGAGGAATTCTTCTCCACGTGTCTGCTCATCTGTCTGTGTCTGTCTGTCTGTCTGTCTGTCTGTCTGTCTGTCTGTCTGTCTGTCTGTCTGTCTGTCTGTCTGTCTGTCTGTCTGTCTGCTCATCTGTCTGAGTCTGTCTGTCTGTCTGCTCGTCTGTCTGTCTGTCTGTCTGCACATCTGTCTGTGTCTGTCTTTCTGTCGGCTCATCTGTCTGTGTCTGTCTGTCTATCTGCTCATCTGTCTGTGTCTGTCTGTCTGTCTGCTTATCTGTCTGAGTCTGTCTGTCTGTCTGCTCGTCTGTCTGTCTGTCTGTCTGCACATCTGTCTATGTCTGTCTTTCTGTCGGCTCATCTGTCTGTGTCTGTCTGTCTATCTGCTCATCTGTCCGTGTCTATCTGTCTGTCTGTCTGTCTGTCTGCCTGCCTGCCTGCCAGTCTGCCTGCCTGTC
>JAVQJS010064019.1:0-10033 GCA_036024795.1 Galaxias rostratus | reverse complement strand
GTGTTTTGACGTGTGAGTACTGCGCTTTGGATAATTTTAAGCTTATTGTTATCTGCGGGAGAGTATTAGGTAATAATGGTGGTAGGAAGATAAAATTGTTTTACATTTTTTGGGATAGTGATAGTTAATGCTCCGAATAAGGGTTCCTTAATAAACTTTTATTACAAACAAATTAATACTGCATGTTTTCCAAAATAAAGCGACAATTTAAGTGTTGGAATTTTACAGTGTTGATACAGCCGTATGGCCAAATGCCTTCAAAATGCTCAAACATCTTATAGCCAACTTTGACATTACTTCACTTCTGTATTGTGGGATGGATATGTTGCTACAGATACTTTGAAAAATTCATCACATTTACAGCTATATGGATGTTTCCCTAAATTATGGATAAAACATTTCAACGGTAAATGTGTCAAACTACACACCCTTTGTTAGGACGTGGTCCCTGGATGCAAAAAATCCTACACCCCACAATTCACACCCAACTTATATTTATGATTAGATGTGATTTTATTACGTGTGCTTGTCACTTTATTTAATGTTTACCATTTATCTGCACTGTCCACTTTTTTTGGTGCAAAAATGTAAAGGGATTTTCTGTGAGACAAATAAAAGAATTCTGATCATGCAGAAGGCAATGCTCTCTGCTCAAAAACCTCCTATTTTATATTTAATTTATAATGATGATGGGCTGGAATTTTTGTGAAATGTAATTCTACAGCTATTTTTCGGAACACAAACCATCTGACCAATGAATGCATCTTGTTTTCTTAACGCACTGATTTTCATGCATGCTTATGTGGTCACAAATATTGGGTATGCCTCTCAACGCAATCTTCAGTAGGCATAAACAAACGGGCTAAAGAAAGGTTTAATTTTTCTCATGGCAATTGATAGGAAACCTCAAACTCTTATCATGCACATTAAAGTCTATCAGCAGAGATACTTTAAGTGAAACATTGCGCGAATCCGCAAGGTGCTAGCCTTAACAAATGAATGACTTTGATACTAAAGATTACCGGCGACAGTCCAGAATGTAGCTAGCATGGCACAGATAATGTTAACGTTTTAAGAATATGAGTTTGTCAATAGTATGAAATTAAATAAAACGTGTATATATATTTTTAACTCTTTGAAGTAAAAGATTGGTTTGTATTGCTTACTTGTGGCATTAGTACAAATGTCAAACAAACAAATATGCATTGATGCACAAATAATTTCTTTCTACTACTACTAGATAACTTAGTTATGCATTTTGATACATTCATTATTAAGCTCACATGTATCGATAAGCTTGCATTTTTCTGTAAAGTAGACCATCTGAGTTTAATATGCTGCTATTTTGAGTTAATTTGAATTTATGGTCTCTGGTGCTAGTTAAAATTCAACCAATAAATGACTGATAAACTTGTCTATTTAAAAGAAATTCAGTTTTCAATGTAAATGTTTTTATACTTTAAATTGTGTTGTGAATTGTAGACTAAATATTGTATAGATGTAGGTCTATTATATAAATTGATCCAATATGGAAACAGTTGAAAATCTAAATGTACACCACTGTTTTCAATGACATTCTTTAAACATCCAGAATCTTTAGTAGGCCATCTGAGAATGACATTGTGATTTTGGTGTAATTTGGTTTCATGTGTGTCATTATTGTTGGGATATTCATATATGTTTTGGATGAGGATTGTTTAAAGAACCAGTGAGGCATAACTAATTGAATGTACAGTAGTGAATACAGTAATAGGTTTTGATGAATTTCATGCATATTTCATTTCAGTATGCCTTCATTGTGGGAAAATACTTCATAGAAATATGCACAAATCAGTCCGCCTTGAAATGTTAGCTAACTAGCTAGAAACAATTTGCATGAACGTGTCTAAGTATATGTGATGGCGTCACTGTATTGCTAATTATTGCATTGTGAGTTTGCTAGTTTAATTTTAGCATTAGCACCTAGCCATGGATAGACACTTCCACTCTCCTGATGTAAGGAAACACAATTGCATGGTGTTTTATGTTCACTTGCAATGTTGGAAATCAATAAGTTAGTGTTATTGAAGTAATAACCGCTTACAATAGTCAATGCAAACCTCCCAGATTGAATATCATCTCCCCCAATTGCTCAGTTTAGACGGCCGGCCAGAGTCCAGGTGCGTAGGTAGAGTCCTGATGGTTCCAAACTTCTTTCATTTACGGATGATGAAGAGAATTTTTCTGTACCCTTCCCCAGATTTGTGCCTTGAGCCAATCCTGTTTCAGAGGTATACAGACAATTCTTTTGACCTCATCCTTGGTTTGTTCTCTGATATTCTCTGTCAACTGTGGGACCTTATATAGACAGGTGTCTGCCTTTCCAAATCATGTCTAATGAACTGAATTTACCACAGGTGGACTCCAATTAGGCTGTAGATGCAGCTCATTGAAGTGGAAACAGAATGTTTAGTTATTTATTTTTGATAAATGTGCAAAAATGTCAAACTTTTTTTCACGTTCACCTTGTGGTGTCTTGTGTTTGAAGAAAACAAAGTAATTTAATACATTTTGGAATAAGGCTGTTACATAACAAAATGTTTGGAAATGGTAAAAGTGAATCGCTGTGAATACTTTCCGGATGCAATGCATCTTGGTAAAAAAAAATCATATCACACAGCGCCTAATTTCTTACAGCTCAAAAATCTAATTACATCTTAACATGTATAAAAGATGTTTACTTGCACGTGTCAGGTGAAGTTGGCAGTGCATTATTTGTAATGGGCACCTAATGAGTGGCACTTATCAGGGAAGGAACATGTGCCTGTCTAAAAATGTCTTAGAATTCTCAGAAAATTTTTAGATTTTTTCAATACATGTTTGTATTTTTCAGGACCATGTTGTCTTGGAGATTAAGAAATCTTCTCCCTGTGACCAAGCTCATACTCCAGGTAAGTTCATATACCAGTTGTAGTATTCCAATAGAATACATAATGTGTCATTTCAATACTCTTGATTAGTTTTTGCTTTAAGAAAGGTTTTAAAGGGACTTCAAATCGAGAAGTCTACATGAGGAAATTTTTGTTTTTGTTTTTTTATATTAAAGATAATATATTATCCGTAACAGTCTGCTCTGGATGTGGGTTTAAATGCTGTTTAAATACAGTAGCAGTATGAACTGCAACCATGCTCATGATGCTGGGCTCGTATGTAATTTCAAAATGGCAGCGCCCGGAGATATTTAAGGCATTTCTTTGTCTTAACATTGTTATCCTCTAACTTTAAATATTTTAAATGGCACATAATGTAGACAATCTTACATTTGTGTGTGCCTCTGTTATGTCTAGGAAGACAGGTGTATTAAACGTATTTGTACAAAGAAATATAAAAAAATATTCTATTTATTATTCTAAGGTGTCTCTTTCCTCCCTTCCAACTCACGTGCCATTCTCAATGGTGAACGCAAGTTTACACCCATTGCTCATTAACGTGTATAGTTGCAGCTTTAAGCCCACCAACAGTGTTAGACAAACATGGGTTGATTATTGAAAGTAGCTTAAAATTTAAGAAGACAATTGAGTCTATTTGAGAATTCTGAGTCAGTTGTGAATGTGACCAATGGATCATGCAGAACACATTAGTCAATGCAACTCAGATACTCAAATTTACTCAATAACAATTGAAAGAACATCAAAAGTCAAAGTGTTTTTATCTGTCAAGTGCACAATATAACACAAGGCTTAAGGTCATTCTGAATAAAGAAATTATTATGACATGGCAGGCAGCAAGTACTTAGAAAACAGAGCTATGAGTTGGTTGCAGAGCCATTGTGCAGCCTTTCCATGGCGCACCTTTCCCTATTGTCATACAGAAGACATCACCAGACACTTGACCGTGTGAAGCAATAGTGTTTATTTTAAGTAGTTAATGAACCAGGGAAGTTTAACTGAGTTCCACTACAAATGTTCTTTTGCAGTGGTGTGTATATTCTTACTTCTATCTTGATAGGCCATTGAGCCATAGACTCTGAACACTGTCATCAGGAATACCTCTTAATTTGCTGGGAAAAAATTAAATCATCTTGCATAATCCGCTAAGCTTGGGTTTAACCGGTGCACCTCAGTTTCTGTACTAACGATACTATTGATGCACAATAATGGCCGTAGACATTTCTGTAATAAGCGGATTTATCTCTTCAGTTTACAATTACTTCATGTAATTTAATAATCAGTTCACTGAATATCAAATATTGTGTTGGTCTGATGCTCATGTGTGTTCTGAATATTCAGAGTTACTTTTCATTGGGAGTTGCAGTAACTGAAATTGAAATACCTGAAATTAAATTAAGAAATTGCCAGAACTAAAGATTCTCTTCTCACACAAAATCTTAAGGTAGCCAGGTTATTCATAATTATGAATTGAACCTACTTTTTGATGTTGAACAAACCTGATTTCTGTTTTACATTGAAACAGAGAGAGCTTAAATGACACCAAAATGCATTATAGATTTTATATAACATTTTGATAGCCTACAGACCCTGTTTGTTGACAGTTTTTTTTTTTTAAAGATGCCTTGGGCGCATGGCTCACCCACCCAGTTATAAACATTACAATTCCAACACCTGTCCTGCACTCTTTAAATATGAAATGCTGCACTGTGTCTAAACAGTAAAGTTCTAGTTAATGTTAATGACTATTTATTTGCAATAACTTTTAGATTTTACTTTCCGCCCACACACATTAGGCTCCCGTGTTGATGAAGAGACCACGGTGGGTGTGTTAGTTTCAAGCCACTTTGCATAAACATTAACAATCCTAAAATATACATTTTTGTGAGTGGACGATAATCCACTACCATGCTTTAAAGCTAATTTGGTTGTAAAAAAATAATATGACTTTGCGATAAAAAAATGTCTGCATCATACTGACAAATCACATAATTAATCATACCTAAAGTTTTTTGTATTTGTTGTTTTTTAACATGTTAGTTTCATGCGACATTCAATCAGAAGAAATTATTGTTGTGGTCTTTATCTTTCAACAGAGGGCAACCGATCCCTATGTCTAAAAAGACTACGGTACCTGGAAGATGGCAAAACATCGGAGAAAAGGGCCAAGAGGACCAGGACAAGTTGTGCTATTCCTGGAAATGCTCAAAAACAACCCGTGCTTCCAACTAGCAAGAGATTCACACCAGAACTTGAAACCAGGCTCTCATCTCACCAATCTGCATGTTTAACAAGGCCTCCCAAGCCGTTGCCTTGTCAGTCAACACCCTCATCAATGCAGAGTTTGCTATATCCTGATTGTTCTGTACCTTATGCAACCACTAAGTCAAGGGGTAAACCAGATGACCAACAATCTAATCTGTTAGAAATTAATTCTCCCATCAAGGTGCTAGCAAAAGGTAATGAGAAAAAAGCTTGTAGTACTAGTCCTGACCAGCATGCACAACAGCGATTTATTGACAAAACTGGTATACCGTACACAGTGTTGAGTGCCAAGGTTTTTAAATCTAAGCTCCAATCTGGTACCCTTTCGACAAGGCATATTCCTTGCAGTGACATTATTCCACCATGTCCACCCCTGAGCAGGGGGGGGCATAAAAGTGAGAGTAGAGATATAGCACTCAATAGCAATAGATCAATAGTGGATAGTAAAACACATCCCAAACCAGCCTTGGCGCCAAACATCCTGACTGAATCTGTGAACGTAGAGAACCACCAAAAACCTTGTCAGCTCAATGACCTTGGAAAACCTTTTGGCCCAGACCCTTGCCCGCCCTTATCTGGATCTAATTTGGAAACAATTGGAAAGCTCAGCATCAATGAAGCAAATGGTGGTACGTTATATAAGAGCACTAGTGTTGGCGTATCAAATTCGGTCTCCCTTGTTAAACAGATTCAAACTGGGGCCTTATCCCTGGTCTTGGATGCCAAACCCATTTCTTTGTCTATGAATACTCTAGACCCCAAGATCCTCACACCACAGTTTGTTAGACTGGGCTATCCAGTAAACAGTTTAAAAAACTGCCCCTCCTCATCCACAATCAAAATATTTAAAAAGGAGGCTGTCCAACCAGAAGCAAGGCCTGAACTTTCTCCATGTGGACATAGGTATGGACTGGGTGAGAACCGTTTTGTGAAGGCAGAAGCCGTTGTCTCCAAGAACAGGCCCCCTATAGTCCCTCTGTTTCCATCTGATGAGGACAATATAAACAGACTCAATTTTACTAATAAGGAACCGCAGCTGAACCCTCAGGATGATGAACTAGACCTTGATTTGGCTCTGGGGCTCGATTTGGATCTTCACCTGTCTGACAGAAGCTCCAGAACCAGTGAGGATGATGAACTGCTTTCTCTGCAAGAAATTCTAGACTTCAGTGTCCAACCTCCAGATACTCCTGAGAAAGGGTTGTTCTCCACCCCAGGCACACCTGTTTTGGTCCGACATCAGTCCAAGCTGGTAAGATGAGCTTTCAAATCCAGAGAGAGGTCTTTTGATTTCAACAATATATTCTTAAATAATTGAACTGTTATTAAAAATTGGATCATAAAGTTATTTACAAAAGGCCTAGCACGTCAGCTGTTGAAGTCATTATTTTACAACAATCTACCTTTAACTAGCCAATGTTAATAGCTTCCGTTTGAAAGGATTCCCAGTTGTTCAAAAAGTTTACTCAGGATCCGTTTTATCTGTATTAGAAAATCCCATGTTTACCCATCAGGTCATCCATCTTACTTTAATGCTTGCTTTTTAATGCAACATCAGATTGGATTACTCTGCTCCAGACAGTAACATTTCAACATCACCAAAACCAGATTACCAGTTGCTATGGGCTCAGGTGCTAGAATAAAGTTGACCCTGGTAGTGAATGAGTTTATAGAGTACTTATGTTTTGTATTAGTGTTTTTGAAATGTTATTTTTTGTAACCTGACATCCAGCCTTAGTCATCCATGATTGACCTTAAGGAAAAAGTGGAATTTAGATTGTGGACATTCGTGATAATATTGTTTTGCCTAGTGGCTTGAGGCAGCAGTTCCATTAATTTTGCAGCAGGGAATGAGGACCATTTATTGATAATTATTATCTGCTAGAAATCAAATGAAAATATTGTTTGATAAAGAAATAAATTACTGAAATAGTGAACATTTGAATACGCTAAATGAACGGAACTATTTACAAATAACTGAAGTACACTTTCAATCTCAAAACTAATCTGACTCAGCCTTAGTTAATTGTTTTTAAAGATAGTTTATTTAGAGTTTGTTTTCTCTTTTGTCTAGCTACCGATACCACCTACAAAGCCTGGTAACTACAAGAACACATTGGAGTTGATGCTGAAAGAAAAAGCCACAAACCAGAGGTTGTCTGTCTGTCTGTCTGTCTGTCTGTCTGTCTGTCTGTCTGTCTGTCTGTCTTTCCAGATATCCGTATATCCATATATTTATCAGTCCATCCATTCATCCAGATATCAGTCCATCTGCCTATCCGTCCATCTAGATATCTGTCTCTCTATCTAGATGCCTATTAATCCGTCCGTGTGTCCATCTAAATGTCCATCCATTTGTCAGTCTATCTGGATACCCACCCGTCCATCCTGATATCCATCCATCCTTCCGTCTATCTGTATATCTGTCTATCTTTCTAGATGTCTATCCATCCGGCCGCCCCCACGTCCACATAGACTGATGGCTGAATTATCTATCTAGATATCCATCCATACATCTATTTAGATATATGTCGCCCGTCTGTCTCAATAGATATATTTTTAGGTAAATACTACTACTACTACATATTGTTGCTACTATATGACTTCATTAAGAAAAGTTCCACACAAATAATAATAATAATAATGCATTATATTTATAAAGCGCTTTTCAAAACACTCAAAGATGCTGGAAATAAGTAATATTCACATTATTTTTATTCTCTGCTTTGAAATGTTTTGCCTATCTGCATATTTGTTGTATCTAGTCCCAAAATCTTGTTATAGAACTGTATTTTCCCCTTGCAGGTCAAAGGAGATAGAGATGGAACTGCTGCTCTCCTGTGAGGAGAA
Organism: Galaxias rostratus; assembly: GCA_036024795.1. Taxonomy (NCBI): domain Eukaryota; kingdom Metazoa; phylum Chordata; class Actinopteri; order Galaxiiformes; family Galaxiidae; genus Galaxias; species Galaxias rostratus. Next base: position 1,991 of record JAVQJS010064019.1, on the reverse strand, counting down.
CCTTCTCCATTTAGCTGAGAATGAGCAGAGTGAGGACAACCAGGAGGAGGCCATCTCCAATGAGCATAAGTAAATATAGCTGGACAAACATGCAATTCTGTCCTGCCCTTAAGCCTTGTTAAAGTTTGAATTATGCAAACTGTCATTATTCTTATATATATATATATATAATTATTAGTATACAAATTATTTCATGTGAACTTTGCATGCGGTGGTCACATAAAATTAATTGAGCAAAAAAAAAGTGGATTTTAATTAATTACTGTTTATTTCAGTCCATCAGATGTTTTTTAGTGCCATAATACCGAGATTCTTAATTGTCTGGTACGTGTACTAGTGAACTTTGACAAAGCTGTAGAATTCAAGTCCGGCTTGGTATCTATACCGCATTCAGTGTTCTTAGTATTGTCTTGTAGTTATAATGTTATTTAAAAATAGTATTGGGTAGGCTATACACGCATGCAGTATTCACCTGTATGAACTTAATAAGGTCACACTATCCCTCCAATTGTATTCAGCGCAGCTGGTGCACTCTTCTTGATCCTACAACATTTTAGTTTAAACTGCTTTCAAGCTAGTTGTGACCATTTCATCTAAATCCTTTATAATTCTGTCCATGCGGCTATCGGTAGCCAGTGCAAGTGTGTAAAATAGAGAAGTGGTGTGGGGGAACTTCGAAAGGTTGAAGACCAGATGAGCGGCTGTGTTCTTGGGGGTTTAATGGCACTCGCAGTCAGCCCGGCAAAGAGGGAGTTTGCAGTAGTCCAGGCAAGAGATGACAAGGGCCAGGACCTATGTAGCCTCTCTTGTAAGGAAGGGTCGTATCCTTCTGATGCTGTAGAAAAGGAATCCGCAGGAACGCCATACTGCCGCAATGTTAGCCGAGTTGGACTCTGCCATACTAGAAGAGGAGGTCACTCTGTGATGGTTCGGTTTTGGAATGGGCTGAACTTCCTGAGGATGATTATAACTTCTGTTTTGTCAAGATTGAGCCTCATGTGGTGAGCTGCAGTCCATACTGAGATGTCAGACAGGCATGCCGATATGTGTTGCACCACCTGTGTGTCAGAGGGAGGAACGGAGAACAATATTTGAGTGTCGTCCGCATAGCAGTGATAGGACAGCCATGTGAAGGAATGAATGAGCCCAGTGACTTGGTGTAAAGAGAGTCTAGACATCTAGAGATTGTTTTGATCGAGAAAGGAAGAAAGTTGGTTTTCTATCGCTTGTTAAAGGATTTTGGACAGGAAGGGGAGAACAGAAACAGGCCTGTAATTGTTAACATTTGATGAGTAAAGAGAGGGTTTCTTGAGCAGAGGAGTCGCTTTGACCATTTTGAAAGTAGCTCGGAAATACCCATTGACTAGGCATGTATTAAAGTTGTAGGTCAGGAAAGGGAGAAGGTTCTCAGAGATTGTAGTATATTACTAAGGATGGGGTCAAGTAGACAGGCGATGGGTCGTTTAGATGTTATTAGGAACAAAGATTCATCAGGAGTGGGGGGAATGAAGGAAGAAAGGCTAGTTGAGGTTTGGAGTGGGCAGTCAAGGTGGGAGAAGGGGAGAAGGAAGTGCGTATGTCATCATCTTTTTTCTTAGAATAAGAAACCAAGTCTTTTGACTGGAGAGATGAGAGTGGGGTAGGGGTGGGTGGGTTGAGAAGTGAGAAGAAGGCAGTAAGCTGTCATCTATAGATAGAGGCATGCTCAGAGAATTTGTATTGGTAGAAAAAGGCATTAGCAACAGAGACAGAAGTTGAGATTATAGTGAAGAGAGATTTAAAAATACTCAAGCTGATGTCCCTGCTTGAAGTGACTGTGAGTGAGGGTTTTGGTGTTAGGTTTAGGAGACAAGGGAAATGTAAAATAATGATTAGATCAGTGGTTCTTAACCTCTTTGGAGGTACTGAACCCTGCAAGTTTCATAAGGGCATTCACCGAACCCTTCGCACCCTTCACCAAACCCTTCGTACAGAAAAGACTCACACACAGT
>JAVQJS010064014.1:0-14982 GCA_036024795.1 Galaxias rostratus | reverse complement strand
AACTCTGTTTCTATAGATAACCATATAGGCAAAAACTTAAGTTACACACAAAAACACACACACACACACACACACACACACACACACACACACACACACACACACACACACACACACATATCATTGCATGTTGTTGTACAATTATAAAAGAAAATGGAAGTAATTGTCTATAACGTGGACATAAGGACGTCTGACTTTACCAGCGTATGATAACAACACAATAGGTGCGCCAGAGCGTTCAATGGCTGTGTATGTTGCTATCTCTGTGCTACGCGAGCTTTGACAGTCGTACAGCCAGGGGCCCCTCTTAGTTGCAGCTCTGGGTCTATGAGTAAACCATGGGTAGGACTCCACGCCACGGCTCTCCATAGTTCAACATTAGCTGTTTGAACACGAGGGCGAAGGGGGAACAGGAGCTCTAAGCTCTGCCTCTTTGAGATGTTAAGTGTCGGCCCCGCTGCACCGGCAGAGAGGAGGACCTCCGCACCGCTAGCCAGAGTGGAGTCATGCCCTCGGGCGGCTTAAGTGCAGGCTAGCGTTAGCAGCCTAGCGAAAGGCTGTCCAGGCCCAGCCAGTGTGCATGCCCCAGTGCTAGCCTAGCAGGCGAATGCAGTGGCAGGGCGCCACCTAGTGGCCCTCCTGCGGACGTGAATGCACTGTGCTGTCTCTCTCTGCTCTGCTGTGTGGCTCAGAGTGGCAGGATGATCTTTCAGACAATCACTCCGAGTACTCCGTGGGGTCTGAGGACGAGGACGAAGACTTCGAGGAGAGGCCTGAAGGTGGGTGGCCTAGGCTACAGACCCCCCCTCCCCTATCCCCCCCTCCCGTCCACACTACCATCTGACCAAGCCTTGACACTGTAGCGAAGCCTTTGGCGGTGGCATCGTGGGGCTGACGGGGGGGTCCGGGTGTTTTTCTCCTCCCTGTGTGCGCAGGAGGTCGCCGGCAGTCGCGCAGGCAGCTGAAGAGCGAGCGGGACAAGCCGCTGCCCCCCCTGCTGGCCCGCGTGGGGGGCAACATCGAGGCAAGACTCTTTCTGCTCTCTCCGTGTGCCACCGTCACCACAATGAACCCACGTGTGTAGACTAGCCGTTGGGATGGTGAAACGTAAAGGAGACAGTCTCCTGGGACGATCAGTGTGTGTCGTATTGGGAAAACCGCCCGGTTACTGTTGCATACTATTGGGGAGGATTCCAAAGGGCAAAGTGGGGATTCTTTCTCAGTCTGTGTGTCTGATGTTCTCTCATGTGTTCAGGTGCTGGGCTTCAATGCGCGCCAGAGGAAAGCCTTCCTCAATGCCATCATGCGCTGGGGCATGCCCCCCCAGGACGCCTTCAACTCCCACTGGCTGGTCCGGGACTTACGGGGGAAGAGCGAGAAGGAGTTCAGGTACAAATGCCTGTCCGAGGGATTGCAGTTCCCCTTTTCTGTAGACACATTGACCCAGAATCTTTTTGGGGTAATTTGCAGTGCGTTTAGAAAGTTTTCATTCCACCTCACCTCTTCCACATTTTGTTGTTTGTTGATTATTCTTTCTTATCACCGATCTACACACAGCAGTTCATAATGACAAAGAGGGAGCAGGTTTGTGCAAGTGTGAGGCTTTCCTCTCCCTCGATAGCTCAGTGTGTTCAGTAAACCGTGTCAGTACAATAGCCTCTCCATATCCCTGTCTCCGTCTCTCTTTCTCTCCATCGCTCTCTCTCTCTCTCTCTCTCCCGTCCCTCAGGGCCTACGTGTCTCTGTTCATGAGACACCTGTGTGAGCCGGGGGCTGACGGCGCGGAGACCTTTGCCGACGGCGTCCCCCGGGAGGGCCTGTCCCGGCAGCACGTTCTCACCCGGATTGGAGTCATGTCTCTGGTCAGGAAAAAGGTACTGCGAAGGAACTGCACACGTTCACCTCCTCCCACGTACGCAGGACGCAAACAGGGCTTATCCTCCCTATGAAGGAAAGGGAACCACGACAGGGGAAGGAAGTGTGCTGTCACTAGGGCGCTGTGTGTGTGTGTGTTTGTGTGTGTGTGTGTGTGTGTGTGTGTGTGTGAGTGCTCTGCATTGCACCTGCATCATCACACATGGACACATTCAGACTGTTACTTATGGTTTTAACTCTCAGATAACTGTATGGTTTCCTACACAAATGGTGTCTGTTGGGGATTACTCCTAAGAGGACTGTAGGGTTTATGGACTGCCTGCTAATGCCTGTAGTAGGGGTTTACCTGTTGGGTAACTGCATGCCGTGGCTCCAGGTGCAGGAGTTTGAGCACGTCAACGGGAAGCTGAGCACGCCGGACCTCATCCCCATCGGCATGGAGCTGAAGAAGCTGACGGAGAGCCTGTCGTCCGACCCCAACACCCCCGTGCCCGCCAGCCCCGCCGCCACGCAGCCCACAGGTTAGAGTCCCGCTAAGGCCTCACTCTGCGGTGGAAATCACACCAAATATTTTAGTTCAAGGTAAAGGAAAACGTTAACGGTTGACCGTAGCTAGACGATCAAATCTTTCTGTTTTGGTTTGATGGGAATCAAGACGTTGTGCCGCGTATAAGCCGATAAGGTCTGAATTCCTCCTGCGCACTGCTTTACAGAGAAGACGGACTGTCTGCCGGCCCCCGCCGAGGACAAGGACCCCGGCGACCCGGAGAGCAGAAGGCCCTCCCAGCCAGAGGTGAGCGGCCGCCCCCAGCCCGGGGAGAACAACACTAATGACTAACAGAGCCGTCCTCTGACCCTCGGAACAAATCGCCGCGGCTCTCGTCTCCTTCTTTCATGGCTTGCTCTCTGCTCCGCTCTTGCTGATTCCTTTCAATTATGCCCTCTCGTCTGAGCCCAAGTATTGAAATTAAATGAAGGAGCCGCTGAACTTGACTGTCTTTTTCTCTCTCCCTCTTGTAATTCCGACATATTATATTGTCTGTCTACTTCTCACAATTTTTTTTTCTGTGTGTTTGTATATTGGAATATCTATTGCATGATTCAAATGTATATATGTATGCAATCTAACGCTTGTTTGGTGGTTCTGTCTCTACCCAGACCCCTGTTAGCGCAGAGTCCTCCTCCTCCTCCGCAGCGGCAGCAGAAAAGTCTGCCGAGGGCGAGGAGGCCAAGAGCAGGTCAGGCTCGGAAGAGAAAGCAGCCGAGGAGAGGAAGGACCGGAGCGAGACGCCTCCCCCTGCCAAAGCAGAGCCCTCGGCCAATCCCAAAGAGCCTGCCCCCAAACTGACGGAGCCGTCGTCAAATCAGCCCTCCCCTAAGTGTAGGTCAACCGGCTTTTGTGCCGACGCATGTTGACTTGGTTTGTGTGAAAAGCCCTTTTAAGACGTAACTTGTGTACAATGCAGACACACTTGTGGCCTCTTAACCATATTATGAGCAAAGTCCTATTTTCCCCCCTTTCGTCACTAGCCGAGCCGAGTAAAGAGGCAGACAAGTCCTCAGAGAAAAGTGAGAGAGATCCCTCTCCGGCCAAAACCGAGAAGGAGGAGAAGGACAGCAAAGCAGGTGTGCGCGGGCGGACGCCTGGACTAGCCTTGATGCTTCAGTCTCTCGTACCTCGCTCCATTGTCATCCGTCCGACCCAGTCCTAAAGAAAGGGGTGCTGTTCTGCTCTGCTCCCCAGCTGGTCCTGAGGAGGTGAAGAGCGAGGAGCCCGCCCCCGAGGGCCGCCTGAACGGCGAGAAGGAGGCGCCAGACGAGCCGGAGGACGGTCGTGGCCCGGGGGAAAAGAACGGCTGCAAGGCGCGCTTCATGTTTAACATTGCAGACGGCGGCTTCACGGGTGAACGACCACACACACACACTCACACACACACACACACCATCAAATCCATGAGTTTTATTAGCGCCGAGATACAATGTGGTCAAATCGGGTAGACTGTGTTTACCTTTCTTTATCTGTGACTGTGTCTGTTACTATGTCTGTGACTGTCTGTTGCTGTGACTGTGTCTGTGACTGTCTGTGACTGTGTGTCTTTGACTGTGGCCGTGTCTATGACTGTGACTGTCTGTTACCGTGACTGTGTCTTTGACTGTGTCTGTGACGGTTACTGTGACTTTGTGTCTGTGACTGTGTGACTGTGACTGTGTCCGTGCGTCCGCAGAACTCCACACTCTCTGGCAAACCGAGGAGCGGGCGGCGCTGTCTTCCGGGAAGATATACGACATCTGGCACCGTCGCCACGACTACTGGCTGCTGGCCGGCATTGTAACGTATCCTTGAGCCTTGGTCACATTAAAGGCACTACGCCTCTCTGTCCCCCACCTTTATTTTCTCTGACACCCGCACAGCTGCAGGGGGAAATATGGCGTGGAGATACACCGGATTCTTTCACGAGGAAAGCTCGTTTCTTTAACGCTGTTTTTTCACGCGTCAAGTCTCACTAACAAGTGAAAGACGGGTTGATGTCTTTGGAAGTCGTAGCTCAGTCCAGTAAATGTCCTAGGGAATGTTATCCTTAACAAAGAGTTCTCTCGTAGTCATGGCTACGCCCGCTGGCAGGACATCCAGAATGACCCACGCTACGCCATCCTGAACGAGCCCTTTAAGACAGAGATGCACAAGGGCAACTACCTGGAGATGAAGAACAAGTTCCTGGCCCGGCGCTTTAAGGTCAGGGCGCCTGTCCGGGTGATTGAGTGGGCCGGCCTGAAAGCTATTTGGTTATGCTCATCTGTCTGAGATGGAGGGGTCGACATGTCACCAAGGTCTTGTCTGTTTCTCTGCGCACCATGCCTCTCTCGCTGCTGTTCTCTCTCTGTCTTTCCATCTCTCTCTCTCTCTCTCTCTCTCTCTCTCTCTCTCTCTCTCTCTCTTTCTCTCTCTCTCTTTCTCTCTCTCTCTCTCACTCCCTCTCTTTATCTCTCCCTATCTGTCTACCTCTGTCTCTCTTTATCTCTCCCTCTGTCTCCCTCTGTCTCTTTCTCTCCCCCTCTTTGTCTCCCCCTGTGTCTCTCTCGCTGTCGCTCACTTCCCTTCTCCTTTTCCTTCATTGCTCTCTCTCTCTCTTCCCCTCTGTCTGTTAATCTGTCTTACTCTCTGTCCTTTAATCTGTCTTACTCTCTGTCTCTGGGTGTCCATTCCTCCATGGGTCTCTCTGTCTTCTTCTCCTCCAGCTGTTGGAACAGGCGCTGGTGATCGAGGAGCAGCTCCGCCGGGCGGCCTACCTGAACATGACCCAGGACCCCGGCCACCCGGCCATGGCCCTCAACACGCGCTTTGCCGAGGTGGAGTGTCTGGCAGAGTCCCACCAGCACCTCAGCAAGGAGTCCCTGGCCGGCAACAAGCCCGCCAACGCCGTGCTGCACAAAGGTGTGTGAACTGGAAGCTAGGAGCGTAGCCATAGCGATAGAAACACGTTGTACCAAAACCTGCTATGAGCGCCCACTTTGTGTTAGTCAACGTCTTGTAATATCATCAACGCCTAAATGTAGACCTTAATTTAACCTTTGGATCGACGGGGGCAGTACCTTTTTCATTGTGTGTGTGTGTGTGTTTGTAAATGCTGTGTGTGTGTGTGTGTGTGTGTGTGTGTGTGTGCGCGTATGTGCGTATGTGCGTGCGTGGGTGCGTGCGTGCGTGCTGCCCCGACAGTGCTGAACCAGCTGGAGGAGCTGCTGAGCGACATGAAGGCCGACGTGACGCGGCTGCCCAACATGCTGTCCCGCATCCCCCCGGTGTCGGCCCGCCTGCAGATGTCGGAGCGCAGCATCCTCAGCCGCCTCACCAGCCGCGGCAACGATCCGCCTCCGCAGCAGGTGGGGGCCGGCCGGCCCGCGGCCCGTTCGCTTGATTCAAATCAAGCGTTCCTCTGGGAAATAACTTTTGCAGTGGGAACGGAAGCACTTCTGAGTTTACAACGCGGCCAATTCATTACGTGGGGAGCGCTTGACTGGCAGTCTGGAATATTGATAGCTGTTGTAATGGGGTTCTGAAATGCTTATAGTATCTGGTTAGCTTATCCGTTCGGGGCGTGTGTTTATTGATTCGTGGGTTGTGAGCTACACGCGGTGTGACGGGGATGTGTGTGTGTGTGTGTGTGTGTGTCTGTCTGTGTGTGTGTGTTCTGGCCCGCAGTCCTTCCCACCCGGCGGCTTCGGCTGCTCCCAGATGTACGGAGGGGGCTTCGGCGGGGCGTTCCGAGGGCCGGGCGGAGGGGGTCTGGTCAACTACAGCCAGATGCCCCTGGGACCCTACGTCAGTGGTGAGGCAGGAGAGTAGCTCCTGGGCCGTTTGACCTTCTCTCCGTGTCTCCCGGGGTTGTCCCCACTCCTCTCTCCCCGTCGGCGTTTGAGTCAATAGACACGGAGAGAAGGTGAAACCGCCCAACAGGTGAACTGTTCCTTGAAGGGTTTTACTGGCCCTGTTGCCCTAGGCGACAACTTCTGTAAGGTCCAAATGCATTGGTTTTATCAACATATGTTAAGATATTCCAATGATAGATATTTACAAGTTTTTGTTAGTAGTCATCAAACCTTGATGATGCCTTTCCCCCGGCTGTCCAAAGTGGATGAGGGTAACGGAGGTCCGTCATTGATCCCGAGCCCTCCTTCCTATCTCCCCCAGTGTCATCCAACGGACCGCCCCTCCCCTCCAGCCACCTGGACAAGAAGGCCTCCGACCCGCTGAGAGACGTGACCACGCCCGACCTCAAGGTGGGCAAGCCCAGCGACGTCATCTGCATCGAGGACTAGGCGCGGCGAGGGGGAGGGGGCTTCGCTGGAGGTCCGCACGCCAGACGCCCGGGGAGGATGATGTCATCTCAGAGGTGCCCGACTCCTCCTTCTCCCTCTCCTATCAAGGAGGCTCTCTCCTCCTCGTCCTCCTCCTCCTCTCCTGAACCTCACGCACCAAACTACTTGAGGATTTTCCGTTGCAGGACAAACCCAGAGGGAAATCTTGGAACAAATGACCTCGCCCATGTAATATTATTTATCGTATCAAATGCACTTACTATTTCAAGAGTCTGTCTGGGTATTTTCGATATGTATTTTTGTTTTGTTTTGCGTTACTTGTTCAGTTGGTCTGCGATGCAGGAAGGGAACTTGGCACCTTGTTTGGAGTATGAACTTTTCTTTTTGGTTTTCCTCCGGTTAGGAAGCACTTTGCTCTGAGCGTGGAGGATCTGACCGAGCCTGGCCTCCCTGTGTTAGGCCTTTCCTCACACCAGGTCTACCTGGTTCCCGTGCTCCGGGCTGTGGCCTCGTCACTTGCCCGTGGAATTTATGGGAGTTTTTCTCCGTACGGTTACTTGTGCTAAAATCAAACTGGAAATGGAAAACAGGCACATTTTCCATGTGCTGCTCCTTTTTTTTAATCGTGGGGAAGTGAAATGAGTGATGAATCGGAGAGTCACTTATGGGAGCTCCACTACACCTCAAGACTGCCACCCAGTGGTGCAATGGAGACAGTGCTATGGATTTCTCCTGATTTTAACATGGGACTGCGTTCGCCCAAGGCGTTTGACAACTGCTGTACATAGAGTCAACAAACTGCTGTTCTTCTGACCTCACGAGGGACCAAAATCTGAGTGAAATTACGGATCCATGCACGGATTTTGCGCAGAGGACGAATGCAGATGTAACTATCAGGACAATTGTTTTTTCTTTTCTTTTTCTGTAGTTTGTGTTACTTTCTTGTGCTGGTTGAATGTGATGGACAGAGTGGCCGTGGAGAACAGTGCACTGTGGGCGGAAAACCAAACGCTCGCGGGGGGGGGGGGGGGACTTTTTATGGATCGGCCCAGAGAGCCGAGCCAGAGCGGTGCCTACGGGGCGGAACGTTTGGAGGTCTTTCTTTTGCCTTAGATGAGTTCCCCCATCCGCCCTGTCCTGTGCTCCTCTTAGAGGGACTTTCCAAACCGGAGCTCTTCTGACACTATGGTCACCTTATGGCGGGTGTTGGTCATGGTATGGCCAGTATGTATATTTTTCTGTTAACCTGTGGTGAAACGTTCTTTTATTGCAGTCTCATTGGTAAGTGTTCCACGCTGGTTTTGGCTTTTCCTGGAAGTGAAATTCCCCGCGCGTCCGACCGAATCCAAAACATGTGTCATTGCTGTCCAGTTTTCTCAAGTCTACTTCTATTGCAATGAGTATTTGTTGAATGTGGACATTGAAGGACCAATATAGCGCTGCACTACGCTGAAATGACCTGCTCTTTTGCCCCTCCGTTGCTTCGCCTAGCGTGAAGACTACTTTGACCTTTTCAGATCAACAGAATACACTCAAAAACAAATGTATGACATCCTTCTCCACATGCCCATGTGTCTACCCTGGGAGGTGAAGTATTGTTTTTACTCTTCGAGATGACTTTGATATGATTTGATGGTTTGAATGTTTGTACTCTTGAAAGTCTTCATGGACAAAATCTGAAATCATTCCATCTGTTTCCCCCCAAAGACTATTGGCGTTATTAGACAGTGTTTTCTTGGGATGCCATTCTTATAGCACTTACTGTGAAGCTCAGGAAGGAGGCGACCGACGCCAGCTGAAGAGATGTGTTTGTGGCTGGAGGATATGGATCGGTGACTCTGGTTGGGACTACTCATTTGGGTTGTCACTATGAGCAACTCCATCCTGCCCCACTGTGGCCGTGTGGTGCAATGGCACGCGGCGTGCCAATGCTTTTGTTGAGAGTCGAACACCATCTTACCGATGGAATACATGGGGTGCGACTTACCAATGGACTGAGCTCCGATGGTTTCATATCCAGACAGATCTATGAGTTGATCTTAGAGGTTCCCGTGGCTGATGTTTGTTAGTGTTTTTATCGAGTCCTGCTTTGTCTTGTGATCCCCCTCCATCACTAATCTGACGGAGATTCATTTTGATTACCTTTACCGGAGACGGGTGGCTAGCCAGCTGATCCTAAAGTTTAAATACAATCTTTTCAGATTTGCTTTTTGTCTCTTTCTCACAGTTTATGTATCAAACGGAGAAAAATTGATTGTTTGCCGCAGGGTACAGTAGTCGCCATAAAACTGCAGTGTGTGCACAGAAATGTGTGCCCCATTAAAGAAACATGTCTGTTTTCTCTTCAGTGACGAGGACTGAACGCAAAACAAAATGTTCTAATGAAATGCAATCAAACTGGGGTCAGTATGAATGTACACTGTCTTTGAAGAAGACTTCAGTCTAATACTTATAAATATATATTTACGATGTATGTACATGCTTATTAAAAAGGCTTCAAAAGCTACCAAAAGACCCTGGCAAAAGGCACCTTTGTTGCAGTGAATGCACAGCATGTGAAACGTTTTGTATGACGGTTCACTTTGGAGGGAGAGGAGCGGGTGTTGGCGAGAGCATTTACAGACGATGAGGAGCCACGTCACGGTCCCAGTAACTTGTGCTGTGTGGTGAATGAAATGGAGGGGGCGGGTAAAAAAAAGTGAATTGTCATCTTTTACTTTGTATTCTGTGTATTTGTTCAATGTGTTTTAATAAATCTTCTGAACAAGTCTCTTGTTGGCTTTACGGATAAATACAAAATGGGTGGGGGCAAAATATAAAACTTTTTTTTTTGTGTGAAACAAAACAGAAACGGTGCAAAATGAGCCAATTTTAAGAAATATAAAGAGTTTAATTGAGAAGTCTGAGCACAAAGCTGATCCAGATCTGAATGCACACACACTAGTCTGCCCCTCCTCTGTGTCACAACCTGTCGCAGCCCGTAAGACACACAGGAAACAAAATGTGATTAGATAGCAGGAATAGATCCTCAATGGTCTGGGGCTGGCCTGAGGATGTCCGTGACTCAGTGACCAGAATGCTACCTCAAACCTTAAATAGAACAAGGCAGGAGCTTGATCTATCGTGTCAGTTCAAGATGATGAAAGGCGAAGTTTTTCCATTACAAAGAACAGGGAATGTTAGAATGTCCTGTAGAGGTGTCCCTTACAGAAAGATGTGAACTTTGAAACAAATGTCTTTGAAGGGATTCATTCGATGAGGCAATCCCGCTGCATTGTTCCAAGCCACTGCCCTGCACATTCTCACCCAAACCTTCCCCCTAATTCCCCTTGTCCTGCCCACTTCATCTGCATCAGCTGCCCTGATTGGTCCATGCGCTGCCCTATTGGCTTTCCATTGGTCACAGGCCGGACTCTGTCATGCTGTCATAGGTGTTTGAGAACCCTTTGCCTGCTTTGTGGGACTGCCTGGGAGTCAGCAGGGGACTGGAGAGTGGGCGGAGGGTGCACACCAAAGAGAAGCAGAGAAAGAGGCTGGAGAAGGAGGGAGGGAGGGGGGGACCCATCCAAAAAAAGAGAGAGGGACAGAGAAGAGTGAGGGGAGTGGTGAGGAAGGCACAGAACCAGTGGCCACTGAGGGCAGTGAAAGAGGGAGGGAACAAAATCAAAAAGGAGGTTATCTCATTCAGAGCAGAGAGCCCGCGCACGGAGGAGTGAAGGGAACTTATGGGAAAGTAAACAGTGCCGGATACTCCTAGCCAGGCGGAGGAGCGTGTGTGTGTGTGTGTGTGTGTGTGTTGTGTTTGCGTGTGTGTGAACCTTTGGAACTGGGATGAGCCGACTAGGGACGGAGGTGTCAGTCTGAGCGGAGGAAGTTCATGGGAAGTTGCCAGGATTAAGGAGTCTGTGGGGAGAACGCCTGCACCAGCCTGTCGAACGGGAACACCGAGGAGAAGGAGGTGAGAGGCGTTCGCTGCGCTGCCCTCCGACACACACGCACACACACACACACACACACACACTCTCTCTCTCACTCTCTCTATTTATGCTGTTTCCCCTCTCTTATTTCTCACTCCCCCGTCCTGCATGGTAACCACGCAACAAAAGCCAGCCTCTTTGTCAAAGAGGGGCCCAGCGATGGAGGGAGTGTTGGGACTGGGGGATGGGGGTGCAGTGGTGGGGGGGCTGTTTTGTCCCACTAACTGGACAGCTTGAGCGGAGGAGGAGGAGAAGGAGGAGGAGGAGGAGGAGGAGAAGTGAGCTGAGACCGCTGTTGAGACATTGGGTGGCTGGAACCGAAGTACACTCACTCACGGCCGAATTAACCCTGAGAGCTCTACCGGCGAGAGAGCCTCTGAGGCCAGAGCCAGAGAGGGGAGGGGAGGGGACTGGCTGTGGCAGCTCCTAAAACAGAGCCCCCGCAGGGATGAGGGAAGGAAATATTGAGAAAGATCCAACAGGCTAAGGGAGGCCTTAGTTCTCGTTCTAGGAACTGCTCGTGTCCCATGTGTTCCAGCCTTGCGTCTATCACTTTGTGTTGTTCATAACTAAACCTTATGTGCAGAGAATTGGCCTTGTTAGCAGTTACTGTCACTATATCCTCACAAAAACCAAACTAGACTAAAGTCTTATGTGCCATTATCAGTGGACCGGTTGGCCATCCGCTTCTTGCTTCAATCTCCATGGGGCCTAAACAAACATGGGGGCAGAGAAGCAGAGCAGTACTGATCTCCCAGTGACAGGTAGTGCAGGGTACTGCCATCCTGGCCTGAGCACCAGTCCTGTCCTCTCCCTGGCCCAGAGGCAGAGGCCCTCGCCGGGCCACTTTGACGGATGCTTCCTGGCAGACAATAGGCCCTCCCTGGATGGATTTCATGCTGCCTCGTCCCTCCCGTAGCAGAGGGGAGGAGGGGAAAGTGAGAAAGAGAGAGGGGAAGGAGGAGCAAGGGACCTCTGACCAGCCGCTGATCTATATTTGGTCTCCCTCTCTCTATCTCTCTCTGGATCTTTCTCCCTGTCTCCGGATGTCCAGGGAGAGGGATAGAGAAAGACTGTATAACTTACTGTGGGATTTCTTTCTTCTTCTGCACCCTCCCCGTCCCCCGCCCTCTTGGCCTGTCTGACACTTCCAACTGACATTAACAATCCATGCATGTCTAGCCTGGAGCCCCGAGCTACAAAGAGCCCCCTCTACGTCTGGCACCACCACATGCAACACACACACACGCACACGCACACGCACACACACACACACACACACACACAGACACACACACACACACACACACACACACGTACACAGAGGAGAGACCCCGCTGCTCCTAGAGTCCATAAAGAGGGATATCCCTCTGGGTTTTCTCACATGAGAAGAAGGGGAGAGCGATATGTGTCATCCCCCCAACCCAACCAGTGGACGCAGCGTGGGAATGCGCCATGGTTACCGTCAGGGAATGCGGCCCCGTCGAGGTAGCGTTAGCATGGCCAGCCTTATCTGTGTTTGCTGTTCACACCTGTCTCAAAGCACAACCTGCTCACATGCCCCAGGCTCTGCCCAAGCGCTCTGTCGATTAGTTAAATACCAACCGTTCCAACACTTCTCTGGCCAATGGGTTACCAGCATTCGGACTGGGGCCATGTGTGCCTGAGTGTACACACAAATATTGACTTAGGTCAATATATGTACTTTTGTTTTCACACTCTTTGGTCAATAAAAAGGGAGGCTGGGACAAACCACCATAATGGAGAGTTTGGGAACATAGAAGCAGCTACGCCTGTCACACACACAAATACACACACACTATCTCTGTTATTGTGTGGCATACATTCCTTGGTTTTATAGCCCATGTGTTACTGTGCTTTTGTATTAGAAGAGCATGCCTAAGACATGAAAGGCAAACACATATTATGTGATGTGGGAGACTTCTCTTTGCTTGACGATGAGTGCCACCTGGGAGAAGGTGGTCTGAGGCCTGCCAATCGAAGCAAATCCGTCAAATATGCTCACAGATCACTTTTAGAGCCAAGAAGAAATTTATATTTTTGGAATTTGGGGTCATCCAGCTATGTGTCCACGCCGGTGTACATGTCCATGTTTGTCTGGGCTTTTCTGTTGAACAGTCATATCCGATACAGGTGGGTGGAGCCAGGGGTTTGGCTCCAGCTGGTTCTGTGACCCACGGAGCAGAGATCCCAGCTCTAGTCCCAGTCCACATGGTCATTATGGCAGCCGAGCAGAAAGGGTAGTCCCAGTCCAAACGGCCAAAATGGCAGCCGTGCTGAAAGGGCACTGTAAGGGTGCGCCCAGCGGGACGTGGATAGAGAGTCCAAAGCCACGAAATGGACGGAACCTTTGTTTGAATGCAGACTCACCACCGGTCTCTGTGCACGCTCCAGAAGCGTGGAGCTCTGTGGGAAAACATCTCCCCCCCGAAGGATACTGCTTTGTTCTGATAGTCCGTGGGCCTGCAGTCATGAAGCACTTTGTATGTTGTTAGGAAAGCCTCAGCGGTCCACGTGGGCATCCACTGGAAGTCAATGAAAGGAACCACCACGAGGCTTTCTCTAGTGAGGACTCTTGCAACAGCATTTTGAAGGTTGTATGGTTGTTCCAGGCAAGCGCTGCAGGGCGTCACGCTAACAGAAGTCTTGTTTTGACGAGACGGACGTGTCGCTCGTGTTTTCGGCATTGCGGACTTGTTTCTGAAAGTGAAAGATAACACAGAGTATGGATTTGAATCAAGACATCCAAAAATTAGGCCACTGAGTCGGTGAGACGTGGCTAACTGTTTATTATTCATCAGTTGTCACGTTTTCCTTGTTAAAACTGATTGGATTAAACTTAGATTTGCCTGAAGTGACTCAAATTGTTTCCCAACACCAACGCCCACGCTGTGAGAACACAACATACAGCCGTTACCATGGCAAAGTGAAATTGGCCCCAAATAATAAAACATGGCTTTGACCTTAGGGCTTGTTCGAAACAGCTAGCGCTGTCTCTCTGCAGCGTTTTGGTGCAACCTGCATCGCATTGTGGTAGGGATGGGAGCAGATGGCTGGGAGGAGGCAGAGGACGGCAGGTGGATGTGGCTCTCCCCTTGACTAATGTGACACCATGCCACCACCCTCTCTCTGTCTCTCTCTCTCTTTCTCTCTCTCTCTCTCTGTCTCTCTCTCTCTCCCCTATCTCCCTCTCCCTCTATCTCTCACAGTAGTCCTCAACAGAGGTGTCTCTCTCTCCTACCAAGGGTGTCCAGAGGGCAGAGAGTGTCTCTGGCTGTATGCATAATGAATGTGTGGATGTCTGAACTTCCAATGCCGTGACTGGGAATAAGACGTTATCGGAATGACAAACTAGGGAGCGCCCTGAAGGGCCATGAGCGAACGACATCGGGTTTCGGGCGTATCGCTGTTCCGGCGAATCCTAAACGGGAATAATCAGGTGTCCTCGTTCTCCATGGGGTCGGCTGAGCCAAACAGGACGGCAACGTTGGGCGATGCGGTGAATGTTTGAGGAAACACAGAGCGTTGTCCCTGTCTTCCTGTAAAGACAGCACGGTGAGCTCCGCTGCCGCCGCCCACGGACGGGTCACGCTCGTCGGCCTGGCCATGTCGGCGGAACACCCCCGCAGCGCTTCAGGGACCGGGGCCTCGGTCAGAAGAAGGAGGAGGCGCCATCGGTGAGCTCCTCCGCTGTGCTGAGTCATCGCCTTATATCACGATAGGAGGATTTCCTCAGGGAGCCGGGGGAGGGGGGTGAGAGGGAGAGCAGCCTCACTCTCTGATTAGTTCCTGCTTGCTTGGCCTGGCCACATTTGTAACGCCCTGTGTCCCCGGGGAAAGAGCAGGCGGCCATCTTTTTGTTGTGAAATGAAAAAGGCCTTGCCGGCTTCTTTTTTTTCTTCACAGCTCTGTGTTGAATGCTGAGTGGCGGCGATTCATTGCCCTACCAGCTGCTGCTCTGTGCCTTTGTCCGTTGGTGCTGCCCTCCGACTCCCACTGGCCACAGGGCAGGTCTGTGCACGCTGCCCACAGCTGGTGGCGAAGATCCCAGGCAGCACAGCCTCCCACAGCAGTGAGGGTCCCTCAGTTCCCTCTGGCGGCTGCTGTCCAATGGCTGGTGGCACACTTGTTTCCCCTAGACGTTAGCCTGACTATTGAAAAGAAGAGCGGGGTGTGTGTGTGTGTGTGTGTGTGTGTGTGTGTGTGTGTGTGTGTGTGTGTGTGTGTGTGTGTGTGTGTGTGTGTGATAGAATGTGTGTGAGAGTGTGTGTGTGTGCAGTACAGACTCTGAGAG
>JAVQJS010064000.1:0-19438 GCA_036024795.1 Galaxias rostratus | reverse complement strand
AGAGTAAGCCCGCTATTCAATTTGTGCGTCTTTGTGTTTGTTTGTGTGTGTGTATGTGTGCGGGTGTGGTTGTGTGCGTGTGTGTTTGTGTGTGTGTGTGTGTGTGTGTGTGTGTGTGTGTGTGTGTTGGTGTGTGTTTATGGGGATGGGGGTCTGCCTCGGTGAACGTAGTAGACTATAAAGCATCAAGGGATTAGATGTTTCTTGTGTCAGGAATCTGATTTGTGGATTTACACCTGCAGTAATAGGTTTGTGCTGTTTGTGATGGGGTGGGCATTTCATTCCTCTTCTCCCAAAGTGTTCCTAATCTGAGAAAGGCTGTGCGACGGTTGTGATGGCCCCGGATGGCAGGTATACAACTGTGACAAAGCCATGTCAAATTACACACGTACTTACTTTGCCCTCTCTCCGACATTAAACCTATTCATCACAATGGGTTTCCCGCTATGCCAGGGGTTGTTAATATGCAATGACTCTGCCCCACTGCAGGAATAGCATAAAGGTTTAATGCGTTTGCCTGATTGATCTGAACCCCATGTTAAGTAGGAGAGTGCACTTCTTTGACCAAGAGCATGGCCATTAGTGTGCCGTCTCTCACCTCCCACCTCCCTCCTTTCTCTCTCTCTCTCACCTTCTCTCTCTACCTGTCACCTTCTCTTTTCAATCTTTCTATGCTGTTTTTTCATTCTGCACCCTTACTTTAGCTGTCAGTTGTTTCTTTTTCTTCATTATTTTATAATAAGTTCATGGACAACTATGGAAAAACTTATAGAACACTGTGCTGTGTAAGGAAATGTGTGTACTTTCCATGAAGGATTCTTGGGGCCAGGTGGAATTGATGTATTGTGCAGCAGGCTATTGAACCCAGAAGTTACAATCTTTCAGAAATGTTTCTATATGTATATTTACTGTTCATTGTATTATTATTATTATTACTATTGTTATTATTATTATTATTATTATTGTTTTATTATTATTATTATTAATATTATTATATTCTGCAAGTATATTGAGGTAATTTTCCTTTTCACAATTGAATGTCCCCTTTTTCATATTTTGTTCATGGCAGATACGACACGTGTTCAAACATAACAGACGTATTTCGATGGCAGATTTGAATGAAAATAAATACATTTATGAAACATACGTTAATTACACAAGACACATTTTAAACATATAATTTCTATCCTGTTTAGGTCGTCACACTTCCAACAGTGGAAGTGGAAGTGGCAGCAGAAGCTTGGGTAAATGTTTTAATTACCGAATACTTAGCCCTGGAAAATATACTGAAGTGGAGTAATACGCCTGTGACATCCCTCCTTGACAACATAATTCCTATTCACGGTGAAGTGTGTTCACATTAAACATTATCATGACTATTCACAGCACAATGTGTTGCCATTAAACATTATCATGACTATTCACTGTACAATGTATCGCCATTAAACATTACCATGACTATTCACAGTACAATGTGTTGCCATTAAACATTATCATGAATATTCACCGTACAATGTGTCGCCATTAAACATTATCATGACTATTCACTGTACAACGTGTTGAAAACATTCCAACCAGTCACCACCTAAGAGACCTACCAGGCACTACTCCTCTGGTAGTTTAAGGTTGTGGGGTATATTTCCAAAGTTCAAGCAATTGGAAATATACAGGGAATAGTAGTGCATGCTTTAGGAATGCTCCTGTCAGGGTCTTTGAAACTAGTAAAAGAGACAGGCATAAAATCTGTTTTGGTGGCCTGGCCTAGGGTCAGATTTAGGTCAGGAGGAAATAAGCCATATTCTCATTTCCTATAAGAGCCCATTGATGAAGTGGGAGAAAAGTGATACAGAGCGAAGAAAAGGAGATAAAAATGGAAAGAAAGAGGTAAAGCGGTAGGGAGAGAGAGAGAAAGAGCGAGTGAGAGAGAGAGATTGAGAGAGGGGGGGGGGCAGTGAAGAATGCCATGGACGGAGAAAGAGGTGGATAAATAAAGTCAAAAAGGCAAAGCGAGAAGTTAGAGTGAGAGGTTCTCAGAGGGAAGTGGCAGCTGCTTCAGAGATATCCCATTAGGATTTAGTAAGCCTGTCTATCACACCAGCACACACCAGCACACACACACATACATACACACACACACACACACAACATATGGGCCCAACTTTCCCTTTACCACTGGCGTCTGTGGAGGCTTATTTGGCTGGAGCTGTCTGCAAACGCTGTGCCAATAAGTGCAATACAATCCATCCCAGCCCAATATTGGCCCAGTTTATTCTATCGTCCCTTATTGCTAACCTTATTGCAAACATGACTCACTCACTCACTCCCTCGCTCACTTTGCTCTCTATCTCCCCATTCCATTCTGTTCCGCTTTGTCTCTTTCTCACACGCAAACACACGCGCACGCACACACACACACACACACACACACACACACACACCCATGCGAGAGAAAGACATTTAAAATGACATTGGACACGCTCAGTGAAACGAGTAATGAAAACATATGATTTCCATTTGGATGGAGTAATGAATTGGGAGTGGCTGACTGGCTGGCTTGTGTGAATGCGTGCAGACTCAGGGAGATCTGAATCAGGCAATGCTAGTAGAACCTTTATCAATCCATCCAAAAGAGCAAGACTGCCCCCTCATGGCGGGGACACAGTGCAATAAAGAAATCAAAAGGGCTCGGCCATCGGCCCAATGCTTTCATTACCCCACCGAATCCCAACACACACACACACACACACACATACACACTCACTCGTAGATATCTTACATTTGGGGTTGAATGTTTAACACCACCCTTGTTTCTCTACTTCTATCCTAGTCATTAGACAGGACTAGGAGATTTGTCATGGATACGGTTGCCTTGGCACTGACCTCCTCCCACTTAAAATAGTAGTCATGGTAACAACTCAGACAAATTAAAATTGCTCTATCTTCGGCAGGTCGGGTTTTCATTACAGCCACACCAATATCTCTATAGACAGTATAAGCAAATCATTGTCAGTAGGTCAATACTTTATCCATGTACATATATGGAATTACTGTATTTATATATTGTATACACAGGTACCCTATCCAAAGGATCATTGGGCATTACAACTAAGTTGCATTTCGGCACATTTGAAACGACGGCTTCGGAAACGATTCAACGTGACATTCCATATCGCCAGAAAATTCCCCTCATTTAGTCTGAGAATTGATAGAAAGTAGACTGGAAGTACATCAGGACTAGACGGCGGCATGACCACTGACCCAAGAAAAACAACACGTCCAACTTGAAGACCCAGAAAACAAAAGGAAAAGAGAGACATCCTTGTGATGTCAGAGATGAGGCAGAAACAAAATGACAAATAAGAGACTTTTGAAAACCTTTAATTTCTTCCCTGATCATTTTGAACACAAATGCAGAAACTTAGAGGAGAGGGAACCAACAGCAACATTGCAGTATTGCAAAAGCTGATCTGAAAATCAATAAAGTGAAAAATGTGTGAAATGGAAAGTAAACCTTCTTATACATCGAGTCTTTTCCCTATGCAATATGAATTTCAATGTATTTCAATGAACACAAATCTTTGCATACAACTGTAGGAACAGAAACCTTAAAGAGAATCATTGTTTTTTTTTTTGGGACACATGCACGAAAACAAATCAAACTATTTGGGATGCTATAGACATCAGACTCCCCACACATTTTTTTTTTCTTGGAACATTTCGGCAAACGTGTTAGCACAACAAGACCACAACAGGACCTTATCCATTTGAATTGCCATTGCAGTTGCTGTTGACACATTGCAAATCATCACTGCAGACTGAAAACGTTTCTCTCATTTGTAATGAATCTAGGTCATCCATCCATCCATTATCAGCACTGCTTATCCTATGCAGGGTTACGGGGGGGGGGTCGGGGGCTGGAGCCTATCCCAGCCGACTTCGGGTGAGAGGCGGGGTACACCCTGGACAAATCTCCAATCCATCGCAGGAATCCAGGTCATGAACAGGGTAACTCACTTCACAAATTACTGCACAAGGTCGCAGTATAAAGGTAACTTATGTCTGTCTGTGTTGTATAATGTAATTTCTACTCTTTTACATGATATCATTTTTAACCCGCTGGTGAGCACAACACACTTGGTTCTGAAGTGCGGCTTTGTTGTTCTAGGTAGTTAGTATAGTAACTAGACATTACCAGGAGAGTTCAGTGGATAGTGGTGGTGGGTGCAAAGGAAGTATTTGGACCAGGTAACAAAAGCAGAATGGCACTCTCAGTTTGTGCTCAGATTTTGTCTCGGGTTTTGGCACTGGGAGAGAATGGAATTTGATTGACAAGTCAATAAGAGCATACAAAAACATTTTCACTGCGACAGGTAATGGTTGTGACGTTAAAAGCAATCATCTTCTGATGTATTCCTTGCTCAAACAAGCATAGTGGTTTGAAATGTCTACACATTGGCAATCGTCCACACCATCAAATGGACCTGATGTTCCCCCCGATAAGGGGCTTAGTCCTTTGTAGCTCCAAAGAATCTGACGTGATTCTCAAGCCAGAGCAACATAGTTCGTATCGGCAAGGATCAGTAGTGTCACAGATAGGTAATGGTCGGAACGTCAAATCCATATCTTCAATCCCAGACATTTGAACATATTGTGACAAGTACGTTTTTTTGCAGATAAGGCTGAAAAATATAAAAAAAGTCTCTCTCAATTCTATCCAAATATGTGGGAATATTTTTATTTGCATTTTATTTTGGAAAAGCGAGCATCAGTGGCAGCCACAGTGGAAGTCTGTGTTGGGGTCCAGGAGGAGTCTCTTGTAGCCCCCTGGCAGACAGTCTAGGTGGTACCAGGAGTCGCAGTCGTCACACTGGATCCACTGGAGGGTCTCCTGCTGGGGCAGATGACACCACTGGGCGGCGCACGCCTCCACCGTTTTACCCTTCTCCTCCTCCTCCTCCTCCTCCTCGCCTTCTGAGGAGGACGAGGAGGAGCTGGAGAAGGAAGTGGCCGGGGAGGTGGAGGAGGACGACGATGAGGAGGACGAAGAGGAGGAGGAGGAAGGCGAAGGCAGGGAGGGCCGCAGGGGGAGGGGGTTCTTTGGGGGGCGGCCGCGGCGCTTGCTGAAGGGAGAGACAATTTGATTTTAATGATTGCCGTTAGTTTAACATTAAATAAATGTTTGGCAACTTACTTCTAAGATCTGGAGTGTTTAATGCAATATATGTAAATAATAATAAGTAAATAATGCCAAATCCATCTATTAATCTTAACTTATAAATCAGAGACTTGTCTTAGTAATCATGGTGGGGTGGAGAACATGAGGTCTCCTTACCCAGTGGTGAGGTGAAACTTGTTGAACTGTCCCCTCCCTTTCTCCTCCTTGTGAATCCTGAGCGTGGGTGAAGCCAACGTGTAGTTCTCCCCTCCCACCACCAGGGGAGAGTACACAGCTGAGCTGTGCGCCGGTTGCCTGCCTCTCTGGGCCGTCGAGGCGATGGCTTTCTGCTGGCGGAAGATGGGTATGTTGGTGTGTGGCCCCGGCCGATGGTGGAGGGCCTCCGCCTCCAGTCTTGGTCCAGGGGAGGAGGAAGAGGTGGAGGGGGAGGGAGAGGAGGAGGAGCTGGGCGTGGAGAAAGACACGTGATGGCTCACCTGGATGTGGGTCACCATGGCGTGAACGCCGCCGATGGTCCTGGTCCCGATGGGCACGGGTCTCATATGCCGCTGGACATCCTGGGGGGGCGGCTTGGCCTGCAGCGGGAGCAGGGGAGGGTGGAACCCCTTGGACTGTGACTTGCAGAGGCGCTTCCTCTTCCTCCCTCTGGCTGCTTCTTCCACTGCTCCTCCTCCGTCGGAGCTGTCGTCCTCCAAGAGAACGGTGTGGGCTGACTTGCGGCGGCTCCTGGAGGAGGACGGGAGGGACTTGGAGGAGGTCAGGGAGCCCTTGGGTGGAAAGGGAAGCGGCTTGGATGGCGAGAGCAGGGAGGTGAAACCCATGGAAAGAGGGGGAGACGAGGGCGAGCTCGGGTTGGAGGTGTTGCCATCATCATCGTTGTTCCTCTTCTTGAACGTCCAGGCGCTGTTCTTCATCTTACTCAGGCTGCCAATGGAGTTCAGGATGACCGTGGCCCCGTTGATTGACACCTTGGGCAGGTCCAGGCTGTCGGCAGCATCCAGACTGGTTCTAATCCGGTTTTGGAGGTCAGAGGAGAAGGAACCAGCCTTGGGGGTGGTAATGGCATCAAAGTCCAAAGGGCGAACTTTGACATTCTGGAACATGAAAAAATACTCTTGGATACCTGGTTCTGTTTGGGCACCAAAGGAGATGGTGTCCCCGTCTGCGAGCTTACATTTGACGCCAGGCCTGAGGCGGGCCTCGTTCACCCAGGTGCCTTGAAAGGGAAACAAAGGAGTTGGTTACTTATAGGAAAAAGCAAGAATCAAGCAGAGACATAAAATAATGCTTTAAAAAAGGACGTAGGAGAGGAGCAGTCACCAGTCAATGTAAAGACCAGAAACAGAACAGTGGTGAGCAGTGCTTAAGGCTTTCATGCAACACAGTAACCGGAATGTCTGTGTCATTTTTCACCTTGCTGTTATTTATCCTCTAGCATAGAGTGCCAATGTCAAGTTGTGTGCGTGTGTGTTTGTGACATTGTAGGTGTGGTTTGGCTTTAGGCATTTGGATGTGCTCTATATGAAATGTCTGTCTAACCATGGGTGTGGATTAGGTCGTATGGCTTTTGCTGATTTAGATGTTTCAGCGCGTGTGGGGGTGTGTCTCACCATGGGTGCTGCGGTCCTTTATCTGCACCTGCCAACGCTCTTCCTCTGGAGTTCCGACTGCCCCCCTCTCGGCATGCAGCTCGGCATGAACCCTCGACACGAAAGGAGAATCCAGAGTGACATCACAGAGCACCGCCGTACGACCCAGGGAAAACACAGCGTGTGAGAGCACTGGGCGGAACGTGTACATGTCTTGGGCAGAGTCTGTTGAGGACGTGCAGATCCGCAGCAACTGAAAGCATGGCTGGACTCCGGAAAGCATGGCTGGAAGGCTAACTGACCAATCAGATCCAACCTACCACCAACCTCACCGAGCCACACCTTAATAGTGACAGCTGTCTTGGTTTTCCATTGTGTGAAGGAAAGAGGATGTCAGTGGAAGATGAGTAATAGATTTGTGCTGGAAAATGGATGGTGACATTACTAAAATGTGATTATGTGTGCTTGAAAACTGACAAAATAGTGGACATCAACAATAAAATACAACCCACATTTAATTGGTGGATTGAGTTCTAAACTACCAAAACCTTTAAGTTAAGTCTAACCCCTTAAGTTAGTTGCTTTTCTTGACTGATGGGTCTGATATAACACTGGCGTTTGTAAAAATGTATAGTTTCTTTGCAAGACTAAGGTTATCCAATCTGAAAAACAAGGACAAAGAAAACATGAGTCAGAATTTCTTCAAGCCATCACCTGCGTGACATCCATGTCAGTTTTTCATGTATCTTAATCGACACACAAACTGCCAGATTAATAGAGAATGTGACATAGATGGTGCTGCTGAATACTAGTGGTGCATTGACAATAGAATATAAAAATTAACCTTTAGCCATGGCATCCGTTTTAAGAATTTTTTTCAACACTGAGTTAAATAAAATAGACGAGGGATGTGCAGTCAACTGGTAATGGTTACGATTCAATACAATATATGAAAATATGCATCATATTTGCGTATTTGAGTGTTTTGAAAAGCGCTTTATAAATATAATGCATTATTATTATTATTATATTAATGCGTAAAGTTATTCTACCGTTGGCTAACGAGAGAAAATCCATGTGCTTCCTTGCTGAAGTAAGGATAGTTAGAAGGGCAGTCACAAACTCGGGACAACTTACAAAATATAGAACCAAATCGAATGCAGTACTATTTTCTTGCTTTCTTCACAAATACATGCGACGTCGACGTTAGTACAGCCACTTAAAGGGACTCCTGCACTCAAATTATTTGCACATATTAACTAGTTTTAATCCTCAGTGTCGTTGTTCTTCGCGAGGTTTTTGCGTTTTTTACCAGGAAATACTTTGAAATTTGGCGCGTCAGTTGGTACTTTCTTGCGCGAGATTTTACGTCACTTCCCATTGCACCCCTGTTGGCGCCTTGTCTGAAGGTAAGAAATCTCTTGTGCGCCCCCTATATTACAATTATGTTACAGTAACGCTATTTAAATATTTTAGTTGTTGTACGTCTATGTGTTAGCCCTGCGATGGATTGGCAATCTGTCCGGGGTGTACCCCGCCTCTCGCCCGAAGTCGGCTTGGATGGGCTCCAACCCCCCGTGACCCTGCATGGGATAAGCGGTTCTGATAATGGATGGATGGATATTTACATTAACACATTCTTAATAGTTTCTATTATCTGGGCAGATTCCTTGAATATTAGCTTTCCTCATTGTTTTAGTTATTCTCTGTTTTATTCTATATCAATTGATGAATGGCATGTTCGTGATGTGTGTTTTTTATTATGTTTCAGTTGAACTGGTGAAAATATGAGACTCGAAGCCACACAAAAGCATCCCTATTTCTGTCTCTTCAAATATCTTTTATTTGATACTACTCATTCATTACAGAAAAAAGCATTACAAAAGTCTGTGCATTTTTGCCAAAGGGTCTTACAGAGTATAAATATTCAATTGTTAGTTAATTCTGGCATACAGGGGTGTTGTTTGTTTGTTTGTTCATGCTATCTGAGAAGTATTGTGAAAGTCAATCATTATACAGCTTTGAACGATATTGGAAGAACTAAAAAACAATGATTATGACTTGCATGCATTATGTTAGTGATAGAAATTAAGAAAACATATTAATTGAATTTAAGAGATTGACATCAGTGTCTCCCTCACAAAGGAACTTTTAACAAACATGGCAAAACTAGCAGGTATGTAAAAACCGTCCCTAAAATGTGTCCCAAGTATTTCAACACAACGTAGAAGATATTTTTGACATTACTTACATAATTGTAATGTAAGGTTTTTCCCATACAGTCATGTAAATCCTCAATATGAATCTTGGATTAGATAGTTTACTTATTACTTGGAGTCTTCATGGGTAATGGGATGGATGAGGAATTATTTTGTAGCCTAAGAAACAGAATAGCATCCTTCATCTGGACTGTGCTTTAAATACCCTTATCTCACCCTGAAGGTGGGACATTTATTACGATGGATTATACCATGCACCATCATTGTCATTATTGGCAGTAGCAGGTTTTTGCCACAAAATTAAAGTACTTACATGGGGTCTTTTTTTTTTTTTTTTACAAAAAAGTGGAAATGTACACTTGTGTCATAGTATAAAAGAGCAACTGATATAGTTAAGTCATGAGTAAAACGCTTGTGCCTTAATGTTCCATATAGTCTTAAAAAGCAATTTATTATTGACAGTGAGAATACCTCTTCTGAATGCATGGACAGGCAACCATTCGGATTAGTTATTAAGCACAAGTGCAATTCAAAGAGTATATTAACAATACTGCTGTCCTACAACAGGCAATCTATGGATCAGGCATGCTGCAGTAATTCTTAGGTATAACATAGATATAGGACAGGCAGTATATAATAGAAGAAGGTAGAATAAGCGTAATATTAGCAATACGACAGTACACGGCAATGTTCCCATAGGTTGGATTATAAATTGCCTTGAAATGTGGTTGCTATGGGGGTGTAGGATGCAACAGAATATACCTGTGTAAAAGAGTGGTATTTCAATAGTGTTCCTGTATCAAACTCTGTTTTCCAAAGGAGCAAAGGTTCTCTTTAGTTATCCTGTCTGTTGAGTTTGCACTACTTTATAAATAAGTTGACATTTCCTAAAAGCATTGTGTCTTCATCTCTACAACCAGGCTAAATCTCTGACCATTTTACAATATATGAACAATTATTATAATTGTCTAGAAGGTGTTTTTCACGAGTTTATTTATGTGTAGCTCACACTAAGGCATCGTCTTCTATGTAATTGTTCTATTTACAGTGAAAATATAGTGAAAGGATTGAATGCTGCATTTTGTGAATAAATATATAAAATCTTGCATATTGAAGCTTTGCGGTAAGAAACTGTTGTAATCTACACACTATGCACATGCAGTATCCAGGATATAGTATCTACAATACCTTGAGAAGGATTAGTGAACAGTTGAGTTGGAGTTCTTTTCTACCCTGGGTGTTAGATGTCTTTGTCTCGCTCAGCATCACACCACTAATATTGCTGACGGTTTCCTAGAAGGCATGTTACAGTCAAATTGCTAAAAACCAAAACCATTCAATGTTCATAGTAACAATCTTCTGTTACCATATA
Source organism: Galaxias rostratus (assembly GCA_036024795.1). Lineage (NCBI taxonomy): Eukaryota > Metazoa > Chordata > Actinopteri > Galaxiiformes > Galaxiidae > Galaxias > Galaxias rostratus. The sequence continues at coordinate 9,082 of JAVQJS010064000.1, read as the reverse complement.
GTATATTTTTTATGTACAATAATGAGGGCCTTTTAGTTTTCATTATATTATTAATATTATAATTACATATGTAATTATATAACAGAACACACTAACAAATCAAGTATTATATTTTTTTCATAATATGAGCCGCTCAATAATAGACTACTTTATTCGTATGGACATAAAACGTATTCCTTCAAATTAGCATATGACTTTTGAGAACACAAATTAAGCAACCTATACGGCCAAAGCCATGCATATTGGCTTGGAGCAAAATAAAAAAGTTTATAACTTATTTACAATAGCTGAAATTAAATGTACACGTTTAGTTTTCTAATTTGAACCTTTCTAAGTGAAAAATAAAATAAAAAGAAAAGAAAGGATTGCATCGGTAATTTGTGCTTTTATCTTTCGGGAGAAACAAGTTGTTCTACCTGACTGTATTGAGGATTTCTAAAAATGACATCAATATTAATCTACAACTGGAGGTATAAATTTAACTAACAAACAATGCCCATAGCAACAGCAGTGCTACTGAAATGGTTTTCCTTAGGAATCCACATAAATTCTGCAATCAATATCTGCAATAGATAAAAGAAAATATCCAAGATTTAAAGTAAGGTTATTTCTGCTTATCCCACCTCACAAATAAAAGTTTGATAACATTAACATTTTGAAGTTAAACTAATTGTTAAAGTGTTTTTAAAGTTGTGCATAGGGTGAGGGTTTGGTGTTCAATATCCTTGACATAGTCCATGTTCAACTAAATCGTCAGCGGAGGGGGTATCCTCCCACTTAATTATCTGAATAGAAAAAGATCATCTATAGATAAGAGGTAACATTGGTCAACTGTTTGCTCCATACCGTTGTTAATTGATACATGATGAAGACCTAAATGTTTTTGTTCTTATTACCAAATGTAAACAATATGGGAGCATGAAGAGTGCAGTGCAGAATCTATATTTGCTATGTTGCTCTTAAACTTCAACACGTCAAAATGTATTTTGTCATTATACCAAAGTCCCTCCGTTCCTTGCTAATAATTTTAGTTGAACAGCTGTGACATTTATGTAAGTAATATCTGTAGTTAATAACCTAGTAGTGCTTCTAAACCATTTGGGATGACAATTGTTTTCGTATTGCCAGATTATAATCATGTTAGGGGAAAGGGTAGAGTATTCCTGCCATCCTGCTTACTTTTGTATGCTGATGCTGTCCCTTTATAATCACCGCTATCTTTAGTCAATCAATCTGCAGACAGAATCGTTAACGTTGATCTCAGCGTCTCTCAGTGAGTTCATTTTGGCAAACTGGAGGTTGTGTGGGGCCTTTGTAAAGCATGCAAGAATTTCATTCAAAAGTGAAGGGAAAATGCATTTTGTCCTCCATTTCTACTGTTTCCAAAAACGTACTTTTCTTGTGAGGAGATATTTGCAGTTGTGCGTCCAGGTTTTTACTGTGATGCGAATCATTCTGAATGACGTCTAATGTACAAGAACAATGGCCTCGTAAAAAACTGTTATCAATTTAACAGAGCAGAAAGTTTTTGTCACTTCATGCATGACCATGGGGATAATTAATCCACCAGTCTGGTACAATGAGCGAGTCTTAAGAAACAGGATTTTGGATATTATGCTCATCCTGTTGCCTAATTTCTTGAGGCGACTAATTTCCTGTTCAGCTGCCTTAAAGCGTGCTTGCTTTTGCAATACAATTGATGGGCTGACTAAGGCAATGCTTTGTAACACAATGCTTTGCAACACACGCTGAGCTTGAGAACATGGTTCCCACAAAGCTATATTGCTGAGATTCATCACAATAATAAAAAGGCATCCTGGCGTTCTTTTAGGGTGTAGATTTGATGTACGAGTACAGAGAAAGCTTGTCAATATATTCTCATGAAGCATTCAAATTAAATTTTTATAAACACTTCGATATTAAAAATAATTTTCTAAAGCTCCATTACGAGTATATTCAACTATTCAAATTCAGCGTGATTAACTGTATCAAGATAACCTCTGTCAAATGTACAACTTCATGGCTCTTACACCAATGGGGACATGCATGCCGTGGCTAGTCATTTTATTTTTCAATATTTGCTCGTTTTGCCTTACCACACAGGAAGAATAATTTCTCATTCTGATACACTACATGCATTTCTTAAGAGGTGCTTTTAAGGATTTTTTGTTAGAGTTCTAATTTAAAATATGAAGAATATTAATGCATATTTTCAGTTTAGTTGTCAAATTAGTTACTTAAATTCTACTGCTTACATAATGTGAGATCCTTCTTGAGCCAATTGTGTGAAACAATGAAACAATGAGTCCAGTGTGATATGGTGTGCGCATCTGTGCAACTTCAGTATAAAAGCTGTTAGCAGGTGTTTGATTGTGACTGCTTTGGAGTCAGAGAAGATGCATGTATTTTAAACCATTTAGCAAATACTCATGGCTCTCAATGGTATGATAAGATGGAAAGAGATGGTAAGATTGAAGCCATGGGCTCTCAGGTACTCTCAACTGTGGTTGGCACTGACACGGTAAACATCTCCTTCTCCACGGCCTCTCCTGAAACTTTGTCGGCAACACAGCCTTCTTCTGAGCTCTTCGCCATACCATTGGCTGGCTCCCCAGCACTCCTAGTGGCTTCGGGTGATGCAGCACCCATTAGGTTCCCATCTGGAGTGCCGGCAGCATCAGAACGAGGATTTGTGGCAGGACTCATGGCCGAGTCGGGGGTTGGGGTGGCGCTGAGCTCGCCGTCTGGTACTAGGGTAATGTCGGGGCTGTTGCCGTGGCCAGTACCACCTGTGGAGTTGATCAGGAGCTTGTGGGAGGCATACGTCTGCAGACCCTCTGTATCGCTGTCCAACGGCAAGGCAGAGGAGTTGAACTCAACCCCGGAGTCGCTCATGTCCAAGAAGTTCTTGTCGGAGGAGAGAGTGTGGTAGCGCCCGGCCTTTGATACCTCCAGGCCCTAAGAGAGCAAAAGGGAAAATTTGAGAAAGCGGGAAAATGATAAAAGAAGAGGACGAGGGATAGAGTGAAAAGAAAGTATCGGGATAAGAGAGAAAATTAGAGAGAATCTGTCAAGACGAATTGTAACATGAAAAAAAAAAAAAAAAATTGGGGTGTAGAAATGATCAAATCAACTCTCATAAAAAGAACTGGCAAACGAATAGGACAGCAGTAGAATAAGGTTAAGAAGAAAGAAGTAGCAGGATAGTGAAAAAATAGGGTCAGCAAAGAGAGGGCATGAATTATTGACATGGCATGTTTCTAGATTTAGATTTACCTTCAGCTCCTGGACACCGGTTCTGTGCTGTTTTATATGCATGGAAACACTGGTCATATACAGGTCGTATTTGTCTCCTCCAATTTAAAAGACACAATAAATTGAACTCCAAGCGTTTTATCCATTTTCATTATTTAACTGGAATGAGATAAAGTAACGTTGTCGAGCAACATAAATGAAGAAGCTCTGTTCTGGCTGCCACCATCCCCAGCTGAGCACAGGGTAATCTGAGTGTCAAAGCCAAGTCCAAATGTTGGAAACCTTTCCTTGTTAATTAACACTGTTATTGCATTGTTACATTCAAAGTAGTGGTTTTTCAATCTCACCTTGATAGTGACTTCAGTACTCTCCGTAGCATTGCTGTCCCACTGAGAATGCATGGTGGACTCCTCAGCAAACCTACTGTAAGCCTCCTGGACCACCTGTTAGTAGCAACACATCACACACACACGTCTCACAAGTGCCAGCCTTTACACTGGAAAGGTCTATCTAAAAAGCATTTGTTCACTTCATTGTCCATGATTGTATGTAAGATTCTCATCATTTGAATACACATATGGATGAAAAGGCTTTGGCCCACACACAAAAAGCACATGTCACTGCACCAAAAGAAAAGCTACAGCTGTTGATAGGTGGACTCTGTATATAGTGTGACAACCTGCGAGGACTGGGGCTGAGGGTGTGAACTAACAATGGGTCAACGTGAGCGTGAGAGGCACAGGGTGCATTCGAGGAACTCTCTGTGTCTACGGAGAGGAGATCACACTTTAGAAACGTGAACAGCACGAGAACAAAAGTGCAAGAGGGTAAGAATCACGGGAGGAGGACAGACAAGTATGTATGAGATGTGGATTGATGAAAGAGAGACAGAGAACAAGGCGAGAAAGAGAGATTGTTGAGTCGAAGAGGGGGAAAAGACAAATGGGCCTTAGGGAGCAAACCTCCAGAAGAAAGGAGAGAATGGCTGAGTTGATAAAAGCAAGTCAGTGAAGAAGAGAGAGAGGGTAGTGAAGAAGGTGAATCAATTGATTTTCACGCCGTAACAGGCTGGAAATGACTAAAGGGATACAAGCCACAAGCCAATAAGACGAGCGGTCAAATGTTGTTGCTGGGTGACCTGATATGTGCAAGTCAATCCATGCAGAAGTTCGTCACACCCAGCAGCCCCACCGCATCTTTATGTTATTGTCTCCACCTCCAGAACAAACACACACACACACACACGCACGCACTCGCACACACACAAACAAAGAGCTTAGAGGAGAGTCCCCCAAAATATGTCACATTATATACAGGTTTAAAATTATTATGAACCTTGTTTGGTTTTTAAACACAAACACACACAGACACACACAGTTGCACACATACACACACACACACACACACACACACACACGCACACACACACACACACACACACAAACACACACACACATACACATACACACACACACTTAATGAACAAATATATTGTAGCTTCAAGTGTAAACACACCACACTCTGTCACAGTTGACACTGAGACCATCACAGACACACAATGAAACAGCACAGTTATGACACAGATTTCTCTCGGGCATGTAGCTGATGAAGCAGTATTTATTTACTCCAGTTTTTTTTTTTTAAATGTGTGCCTTAGAATACTGTATACTGTATTAATTTGTTTTCAGTGAACACAATGTTAATTGTCAGTGGCGTTTTAGTTTAATGTCTTTGGTATATGTAAATCCGATTTTGTTCCAATGCCAAATCATTGTATTGCTCTCACACTGTACGGAAGACCAGTATATTTGCTATCGCACCAGGTAGTGCGTCTAAGGGAATAGTTGTTACAGTGATACATACTGTATATTGATCCCCTTCTCTGATATATTGGGATTTTTTTCTACATGCTCTCCAAGGGACTGCCACTACAGTCAATGCGTTATTTATATCCTTTTTGTCTTCTTAGCACTAAGCTTTATTGGTGTCTCTTGGTCTTAATACCTATATTTAAAATCACAAAGCTTGTTTATGAAAACGTATTGAAGCCAAATAATTGCTTATCACTACTGCCCCATAATACCACATTAATTATACAGACACAGCAGACACTCACACGCAGAAAAACAGCACAAATACCCACACATATACATATAAGAAACACATTTACAGATTGTACCTGGTCATAACACCAAACGGAAGAAAAGGAATATGTGCATTTGTGTGCGCTTGAAAGTGGCTGAATCACACCAGAGCAAGGCTGCTGCATTTGTATGCTAATATAATGTTGCTGAAGCAAAAACTGCAGTTATCAATCATGAGTTGATCAGGTGATCGGTAACTGCAGGCGTTGGTCAGTAGGCTGACCAGCAGGGGATAAGGACACAAAGGGTAATGAGGTTCTATGGATGGCACAGACATGATGTCACTCATGGTGTCAGGGAGAGAGACCCACACACAACATAGTGAGAGTTCTATGACCATCCCACAGCGTCAATTCAACAAACACCAATACAGACAGACCCTGACCTGGGTCAAAAACACTATCCCAAATCCCTTCAAATACATCCCTGTGTTTGACTGGGCTTGACTGGGGCAAAGGGAACTTGTTAAAGAGTCCCAAAGGAAGCAAAAGAGCCTAAATAGTTCCAAACGTAGTGTCAGAACCGGTCCAGACAGGCTCAATCAAACTGACGCTTGAATTGGTATTAGAGAGGATTTAAGATGCAGTTTGGCCCAGGTCTGAGGGGCTTCATTTACTTATACTGAACTACGTTACGAGAAGGAGAAAAGAGGAAGAGGAAGAGAAGGAAGAGAAAGCTAGAACACAGTTCTCTCACCAAGCAGAGGCTCCACCAGGGGCTCCTTTAGAGGGAGAAACGCAACAACGCACAAGCAACAATGTTAGCCAACTAGCTGTAGCTGGCTCAACCAAAACAACACAATGGAAAATCGAAAAAACTTTGTCGGGCTGGTGTTCATAAAAGATCATTCAAATAATTTACAAAAATAATTGTTACGGATGCCAGCCTTAAATTAGAACCTGACAGACATACACTAATTGACAACAGGTCCACATTCAGTGAGGCATAGACATGGGGATTCACATCAGACTAAAGATGGTGGGTGAAAATGGTAACTAGGATTATGGTTTAGAGACAGGACTCATGAAACAATGTTCAATGATACTGAGTAAAAAAAACACATTTACGATTTTAGCTTTACACTCCAAAAAACAAGAATACTTTAAACTATATAGCAATACTTTCATATTGTTACTTTAATATATATCCGTTTTTATGTATTGTACACGTATACTAATAATGTACAGAATAGTTCTGACCCAAACTTGAATCAGCATAATATATTTCAAAACAATTGCCCTGGAATTACAAATTAAAACTCATCCTGATCAGTCAGTGGTTACCTGTCTAAAGGCTTCTCCTTCTTCTGACTTGCCAGCATGCTGGGCAATGAGGGAGAGCTTCCTGGCTCTCTCGGCCCGGCGATGCACGTTGTAGAGGCAGGAGAACAGACATACGAGCAGCAGGAAGGCCAGCAGACCCAGAAGTGACAAGATGGCCACATACAGGGGGGGCAGTTTATAGGCTTAAGGAGGAATGAAAAGTGGTGGGGTGTCAAAAAGGTAAAAAAAAAGAGAGAGATTAAAAAAGGGGAAAAGACCGTGGGAGGACAGAATGAGCACAATAAAATGATTCAGGGTAGTCGAGGAATGGAAGACAAAATGGGAAACATAGAGGAATTGAGGTGACAACGTTAAAGGTTGGAGGTTTCCAGACATAGGCAGGGGGGGAAACAGGAAGAAGAAACAGAAACATAAGAAAAGGTAACAGAGAGTACAGTGTTTCAATACCTGTCACGTTATCTTATAAATGACTAAATGTATTAACGACCATCAAATAATTATGGAAATAAATGAATCCATTTGTATTAGTAAACCATTAGAAATATAAAATTCTGGGTAATAATGTGACAAAGTGATCACAATGTTTTTTTTAAATAAAGCACATGGTATCCCTAATTAAATTTTTAGTCCACATGCTGTTCTTTTCTCTCCCCTCCGGATCTTACCATCCACCTCCAGGTAAATGTTAGTCACAGGGAAGCCTGACAAGTCTGTAACTTTGAAAACGCCCCGGTCGGCCACCTTGACCCGCTCCAAGATCATCATGAACCCATCCACCATCAGCCGACTGTCCAGGACCGGGTCTACTAGCTGGCCCTGGTCCAGGATAAGACGCTCCTTGTGGTCGGACTCTGGGGTGTAGAAGACGTTCACCTTCGCTTGGTCCAGGTAGAGGTTTATCTTCAAAGTCCGGCCATAGGCCAGGTGCTCAAATTTCTGATGTTCTGATGGGATGAAAAAAAAACAAAGTAGGTGTCACTCTGAGACACTGCCTGCATTATCCTTGACTGTTGTGACACCTTTGGAATGCCTCTATAAAAACTCTTTGAATGCCCTCATTGACAGTTTTCACATGCCTTTGTTGACAGTTTTTGAATGTCTGTATTAACGGTATTATACTACAGTACTATATTTTATTATTAGTGCTTTTCCTTTTTCTATCTCCAACTGTTTATTTCATCCCCTACTGTCTTTCTGAGCGCCTTTCTAACTGATCGATAACTTTTCAAACCGATTTCTAGATCCCCGTCAGTCTACTTCCTTCCAGTTTCTTCCGTTCTCTTGCTCTCTATCACCTCATACTTAACAACCACCACCATTCTCTCACCTTTCACATTCAGGCATGTCCTCTTCCTCACTTTTCCGTCTCGGTCCAACACAGTAAAACTCCCTTCGTCTGTGCCTCTCACGGCATGGAGGATGACTCCTTTCTTCTCCGATACGCTCAGCCGTCCGCGGTACTCCTCGGCGGGTACGGTGGTCTGGTTGAACAGCACCACAGCATCTGGTTCCCCCGTCCTGTTGCCATTGGCCTGGCTGGGTCGGAACTCCAGGGTGACGGGGGACAGGATGCTGTTGAGAGGGATGTGGTATGTCTCCCCATACTTCACCACCTGCTCCAAAGAGCAGTCTGAGGAGGATGAAATTAGTTTATCAGGGCTATCATGTTGCTGGCTGCTGGTTGTATTATAACCAATTCATTTAAATGCAATTATGCCAAACTATGCAGTTTTTTTCCATTATCCTTATAGGTAGAGATCAACATAAGTACATTTTCTCTTATAACTTCATATCAAGAGATATGAGAAATAGTGCAGGAAAACTGCACTGAAAATAAACGATCCCAACTAGATACACAACCAATACACAAAATCACACAATCAATCGGCTCTAACAGTGAAGGCCGCTACCTCTGACAAGGAGAACGATGTGTTTGTGCTCCTCTTCGGCATTCCCAAAGTTCCTGATTATGTATGTGCCCTCGTCGTCCTCTCCCACGTCCTCCAAGATTAGGTGACCCAGGGCGTTGAGCTGGGCCCGCTGGCCCACCAGCCGGCCATCGCGCAGCAGAACCACCTCTGCCGTCACGTTCGCACTGGGCTGGAACACCACCTCACTGCTGCCAAGAGACGCCACCGCGATGTGAACATCCTCCCCGAAGAACGCCGTTTTGTGCTCCTCTGTGGCTGGGGGAGACATCGTTGAATTGGTGGGGGACGTTTCATGATTGCTGCTAATCAAACACTGCTAACATCCATCCATCCATCCATTATCAGAACCGCTTATCCTATGCAGGGTCACGGGGGGGCTGGAGCCTATCCCAGCTGACTTTGGGCGAGAGGCGGGGTACATCCTGGACAGATCGCCAGTCCATCACAGGGCTGACACATAGACACACAA
>JAVQJS010063994.1:0-31817 GCA_036024795.1 Galaxias rostratus | reverse complement strand
TGCCCTGGTTCGTGGCGGCCACCGTGCTCTCCATCTCCCACGTCAACAGCCTGAAGCTGGAGTCGGAGTGCTCCGCCCCCGGGGAGCAGCCCAAGTTCCTGGGCATCCGGGAGCAGCGCTTCACGGGCCTCATGATCTTCCTGCTCATGGGCTGCTCCGTCTTCATGACCTCCGTGCTCAAGGTGTGTGTGTGTGTGTGTGTGTGTGTGTCATGCCGGACCTCCGTTAGGGAGGAGTGAAATGTTAACATTTGACTCGTTTCATTCTTGTTTTTTGTTGTGACTGTGTGACTTGTCAGTTTAAATGTTTTTGTTGTTTGTTTTTCTGGTTGAATAATCGACCCCCCCTTCCGTCTCCGTCTGCAGTTCATCCCCATGCCCGTGTTGTACGGGGTCTTCCTGTACATGGGCGCCTCCTCCCTCCGGGGGATACAGGTGAGCGCTGGTCACCATGGAGACCGCTCATACAGCAGGCTGCAGCAAATTTGGTGCATGGCCAGTTTGTTTAAATAGTCTGAGTGAAATTCCTATTAGCAGAAAATAATGTGATTCACACCTCCTAGTACCAGACTGATGTCTGAAATAAATACATTTATACGCATAACAAAATTCGCAAACCTTTTAAATTTGCGCTTATTCATCTATTCATTAGTTACTTTTCAGTTGGCGTCACATACTGTGGTTTAACATTATGACCTCTTTGCTCGGCCCCTGTGCAGTTCTTCGACCGTCTGAAGCTGTTTGGCATGCCCGCCAAGCACCAGCCCGACTTCATCTACCTGCGGCACGTGCCGCTCCGCAAGGTGCACCTGTTCACCATCATCCAGCTCTCCTGTCTGGCCCTGCTCTGGATCATCAAGACCTCCAACTATGCCATCGTCTTCCCCATGATGGTAACCTGTCTCTCCGACCGTGTGTGTGTGTGTGTGTGTGTGTGTGTGTGTGTGTGTGTGTGTGTGCGTGAGCGGTTGAGTAAGGTTGGCGTTGCTAAGTGTGCGTTCTGTTTGTGCCTGTTTTATTGTCGTCTAGCTCTAACTTTCCCCCCCGCCTCCGTGTGCTGTGGGCCGTTCAGGAGAAGGCCGGCGGGCCGTGTGTTCCGTACTGTAGGAGTTCAGTCTGTCCCCTCTCTCTGCTCAGGTGCTGGCCCTGGTGTTCATCCGGAAGCTGCTCGACTTCATCTACACTAAACGGGAGCTGAGCTGGCTGGACGACCTGATGCCGGAGTGGAAGAAGAAGAAGCTGGAAGACGCAGAGGAAGAGGTAACGGGAACTCCCGAGATTCCCATAATAATAATAATAAAAATGATAACACTACATTATAGTTATAAAGCGCTTTTCAAAACACTCAGACGCTCATGAAACCACGGCCCAAAAATAAAAGCCATTAATACATTCAAACAGGCAGTAGAAGCCAGGCTTGCCATGTTTATCACGTGGGTCCTGTGTCGTTAATAATAACGTATTTCCCTAGCTTTTCTAATCGTCTTATTCTCTTTGTACAGGAGGACCACAGCATTATCGTCGAGGAGGAGGGGATCGTTCAGGTGCCACTAGTGGGACAGTACAAGTAAGTCGAGCAAGCAAACACACACGCAGTGCTGTTGTAAGCGCTGCTATTAGGAATCCATAATTATGTGATTCAAGAAAAAGGTGGTATTTAAAACACAGGATGAGGTATCACACTGTTAATGAAAACGGTTGGCATGGCCACAATGGTGTCTGTGGTCTGATTTAAACCCTCGTGTTTTTGCTGGTCCAGTGATCCCGCCACGGTGAACATCACCGACGAGATGTCGAAGGGCTCTTTCGGGAACGTGTGGAAAAACGTGAACCCCGAGAACTCCAAAAAGGAAAACGAGAAGGAGAAGGAGAAGGAGAAGGAGCCTAGTGCAAAGAGGTAGGCGCTCCATCCCACAGTTTACCTTTCACTGCAGACTAGACAGCGGTTTCAACACGTCTCTGGGGTAAAATCAAGGCATTAGAAAGATGCCCTGCGTACATTTTGAAGTTCAATACGATAAAGTCGGCTATTATCTTTAAAAGGCCTCTCTGCCCTATCCTCTACAAGTCGCATAACCAAAATGTGAGGCCTGTGCTATGCCTCGGTGCCATGACTGCGTCACTGCGTCAGACTGGCAGTCGGAAAGCCAGAAAGCCGTTTCCATAATCCCATCCAAAATGCCTCTTGGCCTCAAGCCAAGAACGGGTGGACGGGATGGGGGGGTGACACTCCAGCAAGCCAATACTAGGAGACTACGTTTTGTAAATCCATTGTTTTATGCGAAAGGGAAGGGGATAGTGTAGGGGGGAATACTTTTAGTTTTGGTTTGAATCCACTGTATTCTTGGGGGCTGGTGGTGATGGGGGGGGGGGGTTGTCAGATTTCCACGCCACAGATTTAAGGTCAGGCCACACACCGAACTCAAAACGCTGTTCCATTGCGACTCCCATAGGAGCTGCCTTGCTGCTAGACATGTTGATTTTCCCAGGAGGTCAGTAGGATGGGATGATGTGTTCGAGGGGAAAGCCAAGATGTTTTCCTTGGGAGCCGCTCTTCCCACGTAGCTCGTGGTGTCTCTAGAATAACACACGCCGTCTTCTGACTCCTGCCTCTCTCCCCTTTCCATGGTCCACCATAAGCTCCCCCTCCTAACCTCTCAAGAGCTGAAATCCCAAAGGTAAGGACATCCATTGTATGCACGCGCTTGGAACGTTTGTGTGCACGCGCTTGGAGCATGTGTACGCACGCACACTCGTCGACTGTTGCATGCTTCATCGGTCCGTGGGCTAACTGAAATGCATGCAAACGCTGCCACCACAGTCCAGACTGCGCACAGCACTCTCACTTGCGTTCACTGCTGCGAGCTGAAAAGATGAGTTACTGCACTGCTGCGTCACACATTGGCAATGTGTTGCAATGGAGACTGCTTATTGTGTTTCTGAATATAAATGTTTTTTTGTCTTTAAAAAAAGATTTGATATATGAGTGTCTCAACATTGAGAGTATTGGTGTTCGCCCGTTTGCCACAGAGTCCGTGCTCCGTTGCCTTGTATGTTTCTGCTTGCCTTGTGTAAAGCGCGTTGAATTGTCTCTGAGTATGAAATGTGCTGTACAGATGAAATCGATTGACTGATTGATCCTCCGTTTCGCTCTCTCTCCCTCCCTCCCTCTATCTCTCTCTCCTCTTTACAGCGGTGGTGAGAAGAGGCACAAGCGGAAGAGACGTGACAAGAGCCTGGACCGGGAGACAAGTTTGTGAAGACCTAATACTGGCAGTGCGGTCAAGTAGAAAAGTAGAACAAACAAAAAAATATTATAAAGAACAAAAAATACAGTCGTGCCACACTCGACCACCTCCGTACCGTGCTGCACTGTGCGTTTTTTTGTCATGTCAAGTGTTTTGTGTGCAACCAGTGTAAAATACTTGTTAAAAAAACAAACAAACAAAAAAAACAGTGTTAACCTAAGGAGGAGCAGAGAAACATTTCAAAGTACTTTTTTTTCTATGTATTTCAATACGTGGTGATGATACCAGCAACGAATGAAGCAGAGTAGATTTATCCAGACACCAGACAGGTGTCTATGGGCCAATTCCGAAAAAGATTTTCAGCAATGGTTTCTAAAACGACTTTACTTTTTTCCGTGATTACTTGTATTTTGTATGTTTTATATTTTTCCAACAACAACTGAGAATTGTCCTTTCGAATAACCATTGTCACCAAATCTCCAGTTGTTACAAGAGTAGTATTTAGTGTTTTAAATGTCACAATTGAATAGGCAGGTTGCACAACAACGATGATTAGCTTAGATCAGTGGTTCTTAACTTGTGGAGGTACCGAATCCCGCAGGTTTCAGACGCGAATTCACCGAACCCTTCGTACCCTTCACCGAACCCTTTGTACGGAACGGACACGCACGTGGGTCTTGACCCCTGCCGAACCCGTAAGACTGACCCAGGTTAAGAACCACTGGCTTAAATGTTAGCCAAATACCGACCTAATGTAGAGAACGTAGGCCATGTCGAATAGAATTCCTCGAAACATTTTTTGAAAACTCTTTACTATTATACACATTTTATATATTCTGTAAATCTACCATGTTTGAGGCAATGGAGCGCTATAACACCCTCTTATCTGATTGTGAATCGTCATTTTACGAAATAATTCAGACCTTATCTTTTCAGTGTTTTATCAACGGGTTAAGGGCAGCGTTGCCGGGGCAGCTGGTTGGGGAAGCGTTGCTTAATCTTTTGATGTACCTCTAGCTGTGTGGGCCTTGGCTTCAAGCACCCACGAGAGCATGCCGCATTTGACTCCCTCGTACTCTGCTCGTCCTCCGCTCGCCAGTCAATGTGTCAAACACGGACATTCGATATCGCTTCCCCGAAACGGAGGGAACACAGTGGCATTTAAAAAAAAAAAAAAACAACAACGAAAAACTCCTGAACAAAAAGAAAAAACACCTGCTCAGCAGGTGGGCCAAACTCGACCGACGCCCTTTAGCCAGGCTTGTGTTGATTTTCTAGATGCAATAATACCTTTACTAAAAAGGGCGACATGTAATAAATGCTCATAGACTCTTCATGATGTACAATACATAGTATATTTTATTCATGTAAAATGTTACTAATATATAACTAACTTTGAATTGGTGTTCTGAGAGAAACATTTGATTTTAGTTGTAGACCTTTTTTTTTCTTGCACTGTACCGTTTTATTGATGGATTCTTAGTTGAGTAGACCGATTTACTAACAGGTCAAAAATATATCAGTATCCTATATTTTGACCACACATATGTGGACTTCTGCCTTAAAATTTAGTAGTGAATAGCTCAACTTCTGTTGAATAATTTCAGTCGTCTGTATAATTCCAATTCGTTGTTCAAAATGTAATTTGTTACGAGAGCATCGGAGAGAGAGAAAGACAGAGAGAGTGTGTGTATGCGTGTGTGTGAGAGCCAGAGAGAGAACTATATGTGCAAAGTAAATAAAAGTCCTCAAAAATACTGATCTCCTATTGAATTTTCCTTTGAGTCTGTCCATGCGCATCTCCGTGTGCTCACACTGACTGGTTCTCCAGCATCTGCACGTCCGCCGTCTTGGGCAGCAGGGTGACGCTGGAGGGGCCCCGTAGGAGCATGTTGTCTTTCAGGTCCGGGCAGGTCAAGGTGTAGCGTGTCCGGGCCAGCTCCTCGTTCGACATGGCCTTGGCCTGGTCCCAGGAGGGCATGTGGGCCGTGCAGGTGGGCCAGTCCGTGGGCTCCCCCGTGGGCTCTGCAAACCAGGAGCTCTGAAGGAGGGCAGGAGGACGCTCGATCACAACCAACTCCAGTGCTCTTTTTCTAAAGCTGGAGTCTACCTTTGACTTATTCCCTTTTTGTTTTGTCTGGGAAACATTTGCGTGTGTGTGTTGTCTGTGCCACCCTGAGCCATAGTATGCCCCTCTTTAGTTTAATTACAAACGCAACAGTAGAATCTACCATCCCAGTCAGACACAGCCTCTTACGTTATATTCTCAGTCATACGACACTATGATACAGGGTGTGGGTGTGAGGGGGACGTCAGGTTGGCTCATAGACCTGGCTCTGTCGGATCCAGCTGGTCTCCAGCGTGTTGCCGAGCTGGTCACAGAGCTCCAGGGCGCTCTGCAGGAGACTCGTGGCCAGTTGCTCGTGGCCCACTAACAGGTAGATGTAGGCCTTCAGGTGCAGGACCCTCGGCTTGTACATCTTGTAGGTGGAGAACTTGTTGAAGTCACTGAAGTGCTGTTTATTCACAGAAGAAATCCGTGGAGATAATGACGCAGAATTAGATATGATATTGAAATGATTATTTATACGTAGATATATGTATATGTGAATATGTGTGTATATATCTACATTTCAATGCATGTATGCATATGTATATGTGTGCGTGTGTGTGTATATGTACACACTTTTGGGGATTTGAATAGCCATGGGGATGGTTAAGGCTGACTGTGATAGCTACTAGATAGTTATTTGTCCAACTGGAATTAGTGGAAGTGAAAGTGTATTTGAGTTAGATTAGGCAACTTTCGACCGGGAAACTGCATCACCCACAATTCCCCAAACCACAATCCACCTTATGTGTCTTGTTGTATATGAAGAGGAGCTGTGTGTTTTGCTCCACCAGGGCCTTCTTGAAGAGTAGCACGTGGCACTCCAGGAACATGATGACGCCATTGATTGTGTGGATGGTGGTCGCGGCCTGGAGGGACATGCTGTGTGCCTTGGAGTAAAACAAGCACGCCTTTTCCCATTCGCACATCCGTGTGTACCTGTAGGAAGAAAACGAACACTCCCCGTAATGGGAGGTGATAGTTTTTTTGGTGTTCACAAGGTTTCAAACAGGTCAGTTGCTGCCCGGCACGAGAGTGTTGGCTGGGGATTTGTTAAGCTTCTGGAATGTTGAAATCCGACACGAGTGGAATTCATTAGAGGCTGTTTCAATGCACGCTCTCCCAGCAGACCACGGCTTGACCTCTAAGCTGCTGGGCCACATCATTTTTTAATGTTAAGACTGTCGAGGAGTGTGCCTCAGACACCATGCCAGCACAGACTGGCCCAGTGTAAGAGCCAGGTCTGCAGACCGACCAGACAGTCAGCACAGACTGGCCCAGTGTAAGAGCCATCTCTGCAGACTGACCATATAAGCGCGCACAGACTGGCCCAGTGTAAGAGCCTGGTCTGCAGACTGACCAGAGAGCCAGCACAGACTGGCCCAGTGTAAGAGTCAGTAAGAGCCTGTTGACTAACCAGAGAGCCAGGGCTGAGAAGAGGTTCATCATCAGGCTCTTGTCGGCCACCAGGTTGGGGTCAGACTGGGCCTCCTCCACGTAGCTGTAGCACTCCTCAAAGGTCCGGTATGCAAACCCTGAAATTGCAACAAAACACGCAGAGTTGAACCCTTAATTGAACCCGGTATTCACCTTTGTCCACTCATACAGTGTATATCCACTTGTACCATATCTTATGCGTACAGTTGCGAGAATATCTATGTTCACCTGAAAAACGTTTTCCCCCAGTTCCACTTGGATTTTGTAACGGTGATCGCTGACCCACAGTCGGGCCCTACACATTACCTAAGCATATAACAACGCCACCCTGTATC
The DNA here is from genome assembly GCA_036024795.1 of Galaxias rostratus. Lineage (NCBI taxonomy): Eukaryota > Metazoa > Chordata > Actinopteri > Galaxiiformes > Galaxiidae > Galaxias > Galaxias rostratus. The sequence goes on along the minus strand of JAVQJS010063994.1, from coordinate 24,688 downwards.
ACCAGATGAGTTATACGCCTGGACCGCATTACGTGGCTGTTCCTGCCATTCCCCTCTGGGCCTCTTGCCTGTGTAGAGGAGGAAGTTCAAGCAGCCGGCGTAGAACCATCCTTTGGCCGTGCAGATGCGGCTCCTGCGGCTAAGCTGCTCCAGACTCAGCAGCACCTGGATGCAGTCCGCGTACCTGTCCGGGACCAAGGATGTTACTTTTACCGCCAACCATACAGCATGAGTTGTTACGATCGAGTCCGCCTAGCGACAGGGACGTTGTTTTTGGCTTGTACGGAGCCCGATTGTTTGGGACCACGTCTATGAGTTTTTACCATCCGTGCCCCATCTTTGAACACTGCCTGATACGATAAGAGGTGTAGTTCTACCACTGCAGGTCAGGGCTGGGTGGAGGGGGCAGTACCTCTGAGTGAACAGCAGGGGGGTGTGAAGGACAACGATCACCCACATGTCCAGTCCTGGTTGGTTGGTCAGGTGGCTGACCTTCTGTGCCCAGAGACCTGAGTGAGCAATATGAACGCTACATGAACCATAAAACATAGGCATGTCATCTGTCCTACATTCCTGTCCTATCCAGTCAGGCCTGGTCGGGTTCTCTCCCAATTAAACTTCCTTTCGACCCGTATAACGGGTCCCTACGTCCACACAGCCACTATCCCCGGCCCCCTTTGACCCCACCGTAGTGGATGGACTCCTGCAGGGCGCCGTTGCACAGCTTGACGATGCTGAGCGTGCGCAGGAAGTGGCACAGGAGCGCCATGTCCTCGACGCAGTCAGGCAGCTCGCTGTAGGTGTCGCACAGCAGCCGCTCGTTCAGCTTGCACTGGCGCTCGCGGCCCCAGATCTGGCAGTACTGGTAGTAGTCGATGGACGAGTAGATGACCTGGAGGCCAGGGGCGGTGCGGAGGGTGGGGAGAGAAAAGGATCGGCTGAGAGGATGTTGTTAGAAGTGACAGTGGAACAACAGTCCGAGTGACAACAGCTAAAGACGATTGTGTGTCAATTACCTTCAGAGGTTCTGTGCCATGACCCTTTGACCTAATGTTCCCGATTCTGTGATGAATTTTTATGCCGTTTCACCAGTAAGAAACATCTAACGTTTCTAACGACATTGAAATAATCAGGTAGTCTTTAAAGTTAAGTTATGTAGCCCCAATTACATATCTTATTAAAATAAAAAAATTTATTGTGTATAGGAGCCGAATCATAGACGAATACCCTGATGCTAGGGGCAGCTGAGACTCCTGACCCCCCTCGGCTAGGAGCAGCAGAGACTCCAGAGGGGGGGTGGGCACTGACCTTCTGCTCCTCGGCGCTGAGCCTGGCCGAGTTCTTCTCCATGGTCATGGCCAGCGAGGCGTTGAGCCGGCTCAGCGGGGCTCGCCGCATGCAGCCTATCCGCCACACGTAGGAGAGGCAGCAGATCTGTTCGTTGATGACGGCCAGACCCTTCAACCTGCACGTTCCACCAGAGTAGGAGAGCCATGGAAAGGACGCCCGTGTATAAAACGTTGCGTGACAGCTTTGACGTGAAAAGATCAATCTGGACTTTCTAGTGGGTTGCAACGTCGGCCATGTTGTCACTCTTTCTTTTTTTAAACTTTGCTGCTAGACTAGCACCTTAAGATGTTCTATGTCGTAACCTATGGCTCTGATCGGCTGTGCTATGCTAGCGTTCTAATGTCGAATTGTATTATTATATTTAACCGGTCGTAACAATGATTGGTTCCTCGCCACACACCCTGGGCTGTCGAAATTCTTGGACTTGTAGTGCAGACTCCTGAGCTTCTCGTAGACAAACTTCAGGGACATGGCCAGGCAGGTGGAGGGCAGCCGCCTCTTCAGCAGCTTCAGGGCCTTCGAGAACGTCCGCTCCGCCTTCCGGATCTGTCCCGTGTGGAACAGCACCTGGCAGAGACGCGGGGGATCAAAATGGCAGACGTCCGATGGGATCTGTCTCTTCATTGGTCTGATCATCTGTTAACCTTTCACCTCACCTCCCCTCTGAGGCGGAAGACTAAGGCCTTCTCAAAGGAGCTGATCTTCACTCTGCTTTTGGGCTCCGCCGTCTCGAACGCCGGCTTGCCCGCCTTCAGGTTGTCCACGATGATGCTGGCCTCGCTGAGGTAGGACAGAGCCTGGGGAGGAGGGACAGCGACGACGTGAGAAAGGCACAAACACGCGCAGACCGGACACACACTCGGGTACAACACAAATACCCGCGTGTAACGCCTCCACACCGTACACACTCTCAAGGCCGTGCTAAGACTGCACACGCTGACGTACCCAACTTTAAAACCACACACACACACACACACACACACACACACACACACACACACACACAGAGAGAGAGAGAGAGCCACCTTGAGGTTGCTCCCGAGGTAAAAGAAGGCGGAGGCCGTCTCCAGGAGGTAGTAGAAGGACTTGAGGACGTCCCCCACGCCCATCCAGTGTCGCACCAGGGGGCTGAGGACACACTCCAGCAGGTGGTCACAGCGACACCGTCTGGAGCGCTGCCCCACGTGCTGGTGCTCCTTCATCATGCTGTCCAGCGTCTGCAGGAAGTTGCTCCCGCCACTGTACACACACACACACACACACACACACACACACACACACACACACACACACACACACACACACACACAGGGTGCAAACAGTACTGTTGTCACTCAAACACACGCACGCAAACTATGCGCACGGGGTTTGAGTGACTATGTTCTCACAAACACCTACACGTAAAGAGATGTAAAATACAGTGTTTTTCTACTAGTGTAGAGGGTAGTCTACCTGTTAGCCTGCAGGGGACACACTTGGTTTGTGTTAGGGTCCACTGGATAAACAAACAAAAATTCTATATTCAGTATATCTTTTTCAATGTATTTATTTTTGCAAAATGTTATGCTCAAAGAAAGAAAAATTACGCTGGCTACTATTGTTACTGTTATTGTTGCTTGTGAACCCAGGCAAGTCACGTGGGCAGCCAGACAGGATTGGACACATAGGGGAACATACGCCTTCAATCCAATCGTTTATTGTTTAAAACCCGTTCCAAATCAATTACCCCCTCCACACACACACACACACACACACACACACACACACACACACACACACACACACACACACTGACCTTTCTTCTGGGCTCCTAGGACAAAGTTGATTTTCGTGGTGCTGTGGCCCTGCCCCAGGGAAACGACAGACTCCTGCCGACAGGGGACCGCCGTCGCAGCCCCCCCGTCGTCGTTCCCGCTGGCCGCCTTGTGGCCGAAGATGTACTCGGCGGCGTTGCACTGGCCGCAGCGGTACGGCCGGCCCTCCAGGTAGCCCGTGCACTTCAGGTGCATCTCCTTCTTCTGCTCCTTCAGCCACAGGTCGTAGGCCGTCTCCTTCACCAGCGCAGTGCAGAAACGCATCACCCGGCAACACCACGCCCCGCCCACCGAGGCCTGGCCCGCCCTGACTGAGGAGGGAAACCCAAGGGAACTACCAATACCTTCATAAATCAGGGAGGGGAGGGGAGTCTTTCAGTTTGATTTCCTATCAATTAATCATTTGTAATTCGGACGAGTGGAATGACTGCGCAAAGGCGTGGAGCAGGTAGGGCATGTTAAGAACACGTGTTGGTTTAGAAAGAGAATACCTGAAAGTGTTGCGCATTGTGTATTTAGCATAAACCTGAAAGACAGCACGGCCGTCTAACTGGGATGGAGCCCTCAGGAACCACGGCTGCTCAGCGAACGCTGAAACCCTCCGAGCCCCACCCACCTTCCTCGGCGTCCTGGTCGTCCAGCGGGGAGCAGTAGCAGGTGTGCACGCCCCGGGCCTCCGTCTCCTCTGCGGGCTGCCGGGCGGCGGCGTAGGGCCGCGAGGCGCACTCGAAGGTGCCCGACTGGAAGAGCGAGCAGAGGGACAGGTGGAGCTTGAGGGGCGTGGCGTCGGGCAGCACGCTGCTCAGCATCTGGAGGGTGAAGGTGAGGCCGATGACGGCGGCGCACTTCACCACCATCTGCTCGGCGGGCTGCAGGTTGTCCAGGTGGGCCAGCGCTATGCCTGCGCGCCGACCGTTTTCAAAAGGAACCGGGGGAGAGAGGTTTCATCCCATTTTCAACCAGATGCACTAATTTAGGAACAATGGTTTCTAGGAACACAAGCCTAATAGGTATAGAATTTATTTGCAGAGGAATGCAAGGGATGGCTTCGTACCTTTCAGCGTCAGTGGGATTGGGAGCTCGTGGAACTTAGCTGCTTCTCCGACAAAACAGGCAAAGGTCACATAGGCGGGGTCGGAGTTGGAGTCCAGCGGTTTGATTTTGCGACTTTTCAGAACGGACGCTTGGTTAGGCCCTGCAATCAACAGGCCACAAGGTGATATCTCCAGAATAAATGGTTAAAACCTTAGGCATAGCATCAGGAAATAAATATAACACCGTCTTTGAGTGTTTTGAAAAACGCTTTACAAATATAATGTATTATTACGACACCTTTGTGTGATGGACTTCTTGTATACACAGAGCCTTCAAAATAAGTTTACCACCTCTATAAAAAGGCAGTTGGCTCGCGCAAATGTTAGGTAACTTGGCTGGGCATCGATAGTTTCTCACCCCCGTGCTCTCGCCACTGACCCCGCCCCGCCAAGACGGGCTCGCGTGAGTGGCTAGTGCCAACGTCAATCACGTCGCCAGGCTACATCCTCCCAACCGGTACTAACCGCCGGCCTCCTGCCACAGCTGGCTGAGCTTGGACGAGCGCACCACCAGGGAGGGCTCGGGGAACAGGACGTCCAGGTACTGCTCCTCCTCCTCCTCCTCGAACTCCTCGATGACAATGAGCTGGCTCAGGTAGAGGCTCTTGAGGAGCTCCTCGCAGTAGTAGGGCACGCCGTGGCTCCTCTCCACCAGGAAACTACGGAGACGTCCCCGACCACGGCGACAGGGGACAGGGCAACGGCCTCGTAAGCGCCACCCTTCATACTGGACACTGGTGTGTATGAACATGTATGTGTATGTAATCTATTTTGAACTGAAGCCTGGAGTAGGGCTATCAACAGGGACGTTACTATTAAATCATACTGAAAATGTCCTTATGTCCTATTTTGGTAGAAACGTTAGGTTGAGCATATTTGTCATTGTACTTTATGCCTGTGTGTGTGTGTGTGTGTGTGTGTGTGTGCTCGTGTTGACGTGCAGTTTGACCTGGTTGCGGAGGTGTGTGTGTGTGTGTGTGTGTGTGTGTGTGCCTGTGTGTGCGCCCGCTCACGTCCACATACATCTCCACCTGGCTGGGGATGCGCACCACGCCCAGGATCTGACAGGCCAGCTGGGCGATGACGGGCGGCTCCAGGCTGGGCAGCTTCCGGCACAGGGTCCTCTGGTCTTTCATCAGGGAGGTGAGCTCCGGGAAGGGCTGGCTGACGTAGGGCAGCAGGGCCAGGAAGACCAGCACCGGGGCCCTGAGGGAGGCCTCCCGGAGGAAGCCCCAGGAGGCCTGGTCCATGTAGTGGGCCTGGTCCACCACGAAGACGCACGGCGCCTCCTTTGCAAACTGGGAGGAAGGAGAGGCACGCAGATACATCCATAAAAAAAGGACTGGCAGGTATGGATCTTATTAATATATACCATCCATGTTGATGTGTTGTCCATAAAGCTGTGTATACATGAATAGCAAAACATTTAATAAACATTTTTAAACACCAGAGGACATCAGGTGACAATTCTAAAATGTGCAACTAAATTATGCATCATTTTAACGTTCAGCTGGAATGAGACATTATTTAAAAACAATAACTTAGTTCAAGTACACTGCAGCCACTGACAACCTCTTTCAGCACTGACACAGCTTTTAGAGTTTAGCCGCGACCCAACCATTTGCACTTGGTTATCGACATGGACAGTAATATACACAATATGTAATGTATCACCGTGTGAGGCCAAAAAGTCATTGCCATTCATGGCTGACCACAGTACCATGCAAAACAATTCCAGGAAGAAATTCCGTGCCTCCTTTACTTTCGCCGCGCTGTCCATTCGTGACACAGCCTCAGACACGGGAAACTAAAAAATTTTGGAAAGTGGAAAAGGTTTGGTTTTATGTCAACGTTTATCTATACACCTCTCTCTCTACAGTTTGATGCAGTAGAACCAATTGAGAAGCCCCCCACCCCCACCCCAAAAAAAAAGCATCCTCCTCTTCTCATTGGCACTCTAAGGACAGTAAAATAAACAGTGAAACACTTCAGAACGTGTGTTTGACAAAAGGAGGAGCTCCTTCCTGCATCACCTTAACCAGGAGCAGATCGTTGAGAAGACAGAGGTTCCTCTGGAGACGCGGGTCTTGAACTGTGGCCAGGATTCTTTTCTCCCGCTCGGCGTAGCTCTTACATTCCTCTACGGAGAGCAGGAGGGCCAGCAGTGTCTGCAGAGTGTAGTTGGACTGCTTGATGTCCGTCCTGGCCAGCTCAAAAGAAATCACCCTGCCAGAGAGGATACACAGTGGTGGATGAGAAGAAGGAACAGTGAATTAAACCTTCAGATCCCAATCAGATGGGTTTTCATAGGCGTTAAAAGATGCATGGGATTTTCTGAAAGTTGGCTGGATTGGTCCGTAAGGTCCAAACACATCTTAGAGAAGAGGGGTAAGAACGAAATGCAGAGGACAAAGCCCAAGAAAAATATCCAAAACAAATAAGGAGAGTCGGTACCGTGCCTGAGAGCTAAAACCATTTCACTATGATAAACAAACAAAAACATGAAGGTATTTTGAAAGGGAGTGGTGGTTCAGGCTAATCCCAAACATTTGATATCCCATTACATACTGTATTATGTGTGCATGCGAACCTTAGGCCGTTCCTGGCTGCCCTGTAAACAACCTCCGCCAGCAGGCGGCTCTTGCCGTAGCCGGTGTCCCCTTGGAAGGCGACCACGTTGTGGTATTCCTGGTGACCGGCTTCCCTGGCTTCCAGAAAGGTCTTCACTGCCTTGGAAACCATCGTCATCTCCGTCTCCCGACCTGACCCGAGGGACGAGAAACAGGGCCATCTTAGATTACAAAGTGACACGGGCACGTATGTGCTCAATGGATTTCAACCATTTTAAGGAGAAACATCTACGTGAATCTCATGAACAGAAGGGGATTTGTAACCGGGTGAGGTTCCAATGTCATGAGGAGGACCGCAATGGAAATAGGCCTATGGCTGTATTGTGTTTGTTTATAATCCTTTTGGTAAATGGTGACATGTATACCTGTTCATCTTATGTTCAAATGTATGTATGTTATTCCATTCTTTATCAATAAACTATTCTATCTATCTATCTATCAATACAATGATAACTACACAGAAGAACAAATGATCCCCCCTCTTGTATTTGTTTCTCCACAAAGAGGATATGAATGTTGGAAGCGCTTACCCAGGAGATGGTAGCCTTCCTCCCACTGCATGTTCATCGGTGCCTTACCCACCGTTCTACAAGCCGTCACAACAACAGGAATAATCACAATCAGTATCACAGCACCGCCATAAACAAACGCTCACAACTCCTCACATGAGTTTTTGATATCCTTTATGGTTCCACGGAGCTCGGGGACCGAGCGGCGCCCCCCTTACATTTGGAGCCGGCGAGCCATGAACTGGTAGATGGTGCCGGGGTTTTGGACTCCTTTCATGGCTCTCTTGGGCAGCTCCTGGAAGTAGCAGGGGGGCAGCCGGGAGTAGTAGCAGGTCTCGCTGTCGCACGCCACCACGCCCGGGTAGTGCATCATCAGCCTGGCCGCCAGGTTCACCTTGCGACCGATCACTGACAGAGAGAAAGTAGAACAAATGGACAGAGTGCGGACGAGACTATACTGACTGTGCCTGTTTTGAAAGAATGAAAAAAACCAAGCTGGGTTATATGGTTTTACATCTGGCCTACAATATTTGAATATGGTATAATATATTACATATTTTGTATGATATTAATGCTCGGCATTCTTGTTTATCTTCGCTAGGTGAAGGTTGATCGAGGTGGATGGTAGATTACCGGTGTACTCGTGCCGGACCGGATGCCCCACCACGCCGCAGAACACTGGCCCAGTAGTCACTCCCACTGACACGGTCCTACGACCACAACAAAGCCTGTTTCAGACGATAATCACACCATGTCTAATGGGAAAAGGGAGCCGATTTTAGGTGGCAGTAGGCTTGCCTGAGTGAACGAATGTCTTTCTGGCACATCTCGTGTATTCCATAGGCAGCTTGCAAGGCATGAGCGCTCTCCTCCTCCGATTTGTCCCCGGGTAGACCAAACAGGCAGAGGAACGTGCAGCCCTGAGGACGTCATAAACAAATCACAGATATGGCTCAATGTTTCCTTAATCTTGGCATGTTTTAAGTGGGATAAGAGTGGGATAGTGCGCCTTTTAAATAAATGTGTAATTTAAATGAAATATTAGCAGATCGACATTACATGACGCAACCTACGCCATTGGCCCAGAATAAGACTAGAAGATTGGCATTGCTGGCCCGCGAAGGTCTCATTACAATTATTGTTATTGTGAAGGTCTGGGTTATGGCACTTTTAGGGACTCACTCGGCTAGGTCACCTTTACACAAGAGGCTTGTGAAGCCAACGCAAAGTGCTGTTGTAAAGGGCCACTAAAGGCCCATTATCTCAGAGTGGCGGACGGCGCTCGCCTTGTCAAACATGAAGACTTTGTTGACTCGGCCGTGATGGAGCGTCATCTGCTTGCCGATGCCGATGGCGGCGCGGTGGGTGGCCTTGCAGTGCTCCTGGTCGCTCTCTCCTCCCTTGAACTGCAGGTTGACGAAGACGATGGTGACCGGCCTCATCTCCGACAGGTACTCCAGTGGCTGGTCGTCGTCGATCTGAGAGCAAAGGAGTCAAACTCTGCTAGACTGTACTCAATTTGTTTGCGAACCTCTTGTGGCTCCCAACGTTTGAGCACAGCCCCATATTAGGAGAGAAACGCTTTTGATTTTTTGAGTCTGTGTTGTCCTTTTCTTTGTAGCTTACCTTTTGCAAAACTGTGTCTGTGATGTATTTCCGCAGGCAGCTCTCCAGCTTTTCGTTCGGCTTCAGTCTGAATGCTTTTCTAGCACAGACTGCAGAACAGGGATTTGTTTCAGATCAAGAAACAAAACAATAACACGAGATCTTAGGCAACTATCTTCTTTCCTTACTGGCTGTTGTTCTTTCGTGCTCTACACTCTTCCCAACGGCATCAATGTATTCCTCGATGGAAAATGTGGGGTCTCTTTTAAGGTACCTGACCTGTTGAAGGATAACACGAACACATACTAAACAATTGAAAGTGAAAATATACTTCCTTCTGTGGATAGGCACTCACCTTCACAGCCCTTTCATTTTCAATGGGGTCGACGGAGATATTGTTCCTGTCACAGAGTTCCCAAGCATTAGGTGACAAGATGATGGAGCTCGCTACGGCCAGTCCTTCAGCCAGGCGCACTTCGTCCACCGCTCTGCCAATCACCACAAAGTACTGGGTCTCCTCGTTACCCACTATCACTTTGGACAACTTCCCAGCCGAAATACCTAAAGTTAATGGGAGAAAATGGAAGTTATATGGAATATATGTATTTTTAGAGCATTACAACACTTCTTTATACCTAAAATTTGGTCTGAAACAATAAACACAAACTACTTAACATACAGCTACACCTGCTCCACAAACATACATAAAATACAAATTTGTATTCTTCTAATGAACAATTAAGAAACATATGGACCTATTTTCACTCTGAGTTGACAGCCAACTTCAGTCTCTCGAACTCCGCACTGGTTCTGAATGTTGAGACTGCATTTGATTGCCACAGAAATGACATCCTTGAGCTGCATTCTCTCTTCCACCGACCAAATGGCCAAAATTGCGTCACCTGTGTGATTTCATCAACTGTTTTATTTCTCGTTTTCAGTGTGATCAGAGACTGATGTAGCAGGTAAACTACCGTTCGATCTGTGCCGTTCCTTTTGAAACCGTACCTGCATAATTGAGGATGTCTCCTCCAAACGCCAGGATATCTATTGACAGTTAAGAATATTTGAAAATTAAACAACAATGATTGTTGGACCTGACATACTGAAGATATTTTTAATCAATGGCGAACAGGTGACGTCACATCACATGAACCATTTCTTACTAAATGGGGTAACTTAAATGTAAAGCAACTTACGACTAACTATTTCTCCGATGTAACTGTTGAGTGTGCGTGTCAACTCATCAGCGCCATAGCCCTTCTTGCTACTGTGACTGAACTTCTCCGTTAGATTAGTAAAACCTTCGGTTAAAAAAAAAAAAACAGTTACCTAAATGTTAAAGCATTTAGTTGCAAGTTAACTAACTAGCTAGACAAAAATGTCTTGAAATTGAAAATACTTTACCCGATACGTCAGCAAAAAGTAGCACTCCGTGGAAATTTTCTAAATAAGGTATTTCCTTGGTGAGGTTGCTGTACACAACAAGGTCCGGTACATGGGAAGCAATACTCCCAATTTTATGTGCAATTGTAGGCTCCTCCACTTTTTGAAATATTTTGGACATAGTATGGCTTCTTTGAATCTTGGTTAGCTAAGGTTAAAACCAACGGCGTTACGTTAACGTTAAATGTAGGCATACTCTATAGAGTGGCTAATTAGCTAGCTAGTTCATGTCACCACGTTGGATCCGTTAGACAACCAGTTCTAAAAGTGTTTTGAACGTTCGATTATTTGCATTTCAGCGGGAAGTGTACCTTTAAAATACAGTGATATGATATCTTTCAAGAACTTCAGATATTTTCCTTAGTTGTCCATTCGTTTCCAGCACCTTGGACAGCGAATTGCACAATACTGGGTCAGAAAGCACATATTCCGTTCAAATAAGATAATGCCATGTATATATATATATATATATATATATATATATATATATATGTATATATACAAAACAGCATATTTGACCTAAGCTACAACTCCCAAATAAGGGAATAAATAGGTAAAAATCAGGCCTAGTCAGATCAACTAAACAAACACGAAGCATATATTTTATTCTTTTTGCAGAGCAGGTTACCATTTTGGCATTTTTGATACACATGGGAGAACAACTATAATGCACAATACTTCCTGAGAGGTGAGCACTATCAACCTGAGTTGTATGTTCGTTTTTTGCATCATTACAAATATAGAAAATAATTAGAATTTGTAGAAAAAAATATTATCAATTAGTGCAAACTATGGCAGAAAAAACTGCTTTGTATTACAGTCTGGAGTAAACGTCTCTTAAAAATATTACATTTCTCTGAAAATGTCGTTATCATTTCAACATGCTAAGCAGTATAGCTTTTAGTCTCAGTGAAGTCTATGCAGCACAGTGACAGGGTTTATCATCAACAGTGACTCAACGGTGTTCTTTCAGAGACCATCTTGTCGCTTCTTACTGTAAAAGATAAAAAAAAGGTACTTCATCTGTGGTTTAACAAAGTGACAACTAATTTTACTTCAGGAGAATGACACATGTAAACGGCATTGTTAAAAAATGCATTATCAAATGTTTGACCATCTATTCAAGCAGAACTTATTTTTACAAGGTCACAGTGCATCTTCAATTTAATCTGGACCATTACCTTTCCCCTGAAGGTTTGGAGGTCATGACCCAAAGTAAATACTCTTTGGCGGCCATGGAGTCTAGGACCTTGTTCACGTCACTAGTGAAGCTCCCATCTACGTGCCTTCTGCTGAGTGCGTCACCCCCCCTCTTGTCCTCTGTTGTCCTGGATGCAGACAAGACAAAGAGGTTTCATCCAGTGTCAGCCTTTTGAATGAACAGGCAACTGGTTCGATGTTGGTTCAGCCGCCCGTGGTAATCTAGAGTGCCTCTCACCATCAAGTCCATCCCTTCGAGGCTTCCGTTTGTTACTTGAACGAACACATTGGTCTACCAAGTACATAGTAGCCGATATAGTTTAATCGGGTGAATCCTTGGTATGTGTTTGCCAAACAGGCATTTTAAAGGTTAGTGAAAACGACGGTACCAAAGTCAGTCAATTAGGAAACCATATCATCGGAGCCACACATGTCTTCCTTTTATAACGCTCATAACAATAAACCAAGTGCAAAGGTTTAGGCGTTTTATTTGCACAACCTCATGACATTTCACACAGGCCTTAATAAAAGGAAGGAAAGGGAACTTGCCGCAATAGTTACTTAGCAACGACTCAGTTATCTCTCTGAACAGATTTCTCTCTATGCGTTGACCTTAATCATAGGTAGTTGGTACTATTGTTTTGTGGAGGTAAAAAGGGGGAAGCCGCCTACTCTCGTCTGGTCTGTCCAGATTTGAGCCAGGTAACAAAGTCCTTGGCGGCCTGGTCCTGGAGGTAGGAGCTGACGTCGCTGGTATAGGTCCCGTCCGCGTGACGCTTGGATGGAGTGCTGTGTGTGGAAAGGCAGAGGGAATCACCAGTGGAGAAGGGATGTGGGTTATTAGCTTTGAGTGTATTGAGTCAGTTTGGAGACAAGGTCTTAAGGGAGAAATCGGATGGTACATTCACGTTTTCAACAGTGTTTTGGTTTGGACGGTAGAAAATTAAAACGGTTGTTTAGTTACGCCTTTTTTTTTTTAAGCCTGTCACATTTCTTATTTAAAAAGCATCCTATTATATTTTCTGATGTTTCAGTATGAAGCTGTGCTGATGTTATTGGTCAGTTGAGATACTAAACCAGAATAAGAAATGTCAGCCCAATGTTGTGTTCACCATCATTTATTTTGCCTTGACATAAGTCAAAGACTGGAGGGAACACTCACCCGGCTCTCTTAGATTCCAGAAGCCACTGGACAAAGTCTTGGGCCCTTTTGTTTTCCAGGTACTGGCTGTAGTCATTGGAAAAGGTCCCGTCGGAATGCCTTTTCAAGCTAGAGAGGTCCCTGGGCTCGTCCGACAATGTACTGGCTGGCTCCAAACTGTAGGTGAAATGGCAAGTGGTAGTGCATTAGACTTTGTCAGCATTTTTAAACCTAGTCATAGACTTTAGAATTTAGTTTGAACATAGACATTAATTATTAACAATTATTTTTCTGCGTCCTGTTATCAATAGTTTACGTGAATAATGCATGTTCATTTTGTCATGACCTTAATGTTATGCTTGTTCTTTTCACTGCAGATTAAATCTAATGTCGTCCCACGGGACCGTACCTCGAGTGGTCCTCAGCATCCATGAGGGGAACCTGCCAGCTACCCTGGACGATGACCAGGAGGAGAAGTCCAGCCAGTGAGTGGATGCTTTTCATTGTTATGGCCTTGTCAAAGTAACAGAAACACACACACACACACACACACACACGAACGTATCAAATAACATGTGTGTAAGCACCACACGTTAACTTTGTGAGATTCATCAGAAATACTGTCAGTTGTACCCACTCACCTTTTCTTGTTACTCCAAAAGCCGAGAAAGTTTGACTGAGATTTGGTCTCGTAGCGTTCTCCTCGTATGTCCCTGGATGTTTGGTGCCCAGGTCCACTGCCCTTATATACATGAGGCTCATAATGCTCAGGTGGCTAATCCTACCACTCTACCTAGCCCGCCGGTTACTTTCAATCCATTAGCTACGGAGCCCATTTGGTTACATTGGCAAAATCAGCAGCTCAGAGTTTGTTTAGAAAGGAAGATGAGCTTGTATCCATAAGTAATGCCAGATGTCACTTAGGTGTTGAAATCAAACACTATCTCATCCTGTCAAATAAAAGGGAAAATATGTATAATAAAGTGCTACTGGGGCATCATAATGGTGTAATTTTCCCCAGTCAGGAAACATACTCACTGCAGGCTTCTGGGAAATAGAAACCAACCAAATAAAAAGTAGATTATTGTTACCTAATTATTGATTTATTTGAGCAGTTAAATGAAAAACTTTACATTTTGTGGTTCAGTTATGTTTTATTGAAAACATTTCAAGTATTGAAAGAGTGATATAGTGATTTACAAACATTGACATAACACTAGGAATGTATGTGGACTTTTTAAGTTCACAAGATTAATTTATGCATTTTGTAATCAAAATGGCAAAAACAGTATTTGCCACCCACACATTTAGCCAAATTGTTTTTAACTGTCAAATGATGTGATTGTTAATGTAATGATGGAATATTGGAATAAAGTCCTATTTTTTTATTTTTTAGTATTCTAAACTAAATAATAAATATACACACACTTCATTACATTTACATTTACACATACACATTTTTTCGGCTCCTAATTATGGCAGAAAAACAAATGTATCAAATATCGCTTATGATGTACTGTATATTACTTCAGTTTCATACACTTCTAAATACAGCTCTTAATTTTTGTTTCACGTCTGGACTGCATATAACATGAAAAGGTTTGTTCATTGGTCATAATCTTTAGTATATTACCAGAAATGCAGTGTCACTTCCTACATATCGACTGCATCTGAACAAATAAGGCGGACAAAGTAATTCCTAATAGAATTGATGACTATACATCTACTATGCTCCAGCATTGGAAACATCACAGTCTATTCATACTGCAATAATTTCATGTAGATTTTGTAAACTGGTATATATGACATCAGAGACATATTGGCAGTAAATGAGTTGGTGTTGGGACGTGTTCCACTGCGTTTCAGGCAAAGCACTTGAGTAGAAAGTGACTCATGTGAGTGTAGACGTGCTTGTTGGCTGACCCTTCCAGACCGTGGTCCTTATCCGTGTACCACTGTAGCAAGACAATGACAAGGGTTTCAATTATGGTTTTGCTGAATACCATGCTGACAAAAGAAAAAAGCTTGCTTTACTGTTTTCATCAACCATTTCTAATGTGATTCTGGTCAACTGGCCATTGAGGAGGTCCCTGTCACTTAATTCTCATATGTATGCTATCATCTGTTGACTTTTTCATAATACTCACCATTGCATCAAAGTCCACCTGTTCATCAACTAGAGCTTTAGAGATTTGGGCGGCCTGCTGAAAGTGTACGTTATCTTGGCAAAAAAACAAAACATGATTTAGTTCAAACTGAGGGACTCATTATAAGACAACAGGCTCACTCATGGAGCAATCTGTAACGGTTTGAAATGTCTTAGTTAAAGACACAAGAAGAACAGAGCAGGAACACTTGAGGTCCTACCATCAGCTGTGCCGTGGACCAGAAGGTATTCTACCGATTTGAAGCTTTTAGCCCTTGCAGTAACTGTGGAATTCTGCCAAAACAACACATCAAATTAGGAACCAGAAGGATAAGTGTCCAAATCTACCAGGATAGTCAGAAGATGGGGATGTTTAGCGAACTTACATTGTAGAATTCGGCATTTTCTGAAGGCTGATTCATGTAACGTTCTGTGTAAATGGAATCTATAAAATAGGATGGTCAAAAATGCATTACAGGTAGGTTTATAAGGTATGTAAATCAAACAATCCGATTTTCCAGTAACATTGAAAATATTGACTGTACCATAATATTCCCACTTGGACACTGGAGCAACTGCCATTCCACATTTGAAAACTCCACTCCCAGCTCCTAAAGCCATTGACGTTACATAACCTCCGTAGGACTGTGAAAAAATATTATATTAACTTATTATGGGCAACACTGTAGTTACTTTACAAACTATATTGAACCTATAGTTGGATTTGGGACACACTTACCCAGCCCCAAATTGCTATTCTTTCTTTATCAATGAATCCCATGTTAATAAATTGTCTGAAAGTGAAAGTATAATGCCTATAGATTAGTTTCTATAAAAGGAGCTATAAGAATATAATTTTGATGTCAAGAGTTATTATAAGATCATCACGGTTGTCTGGCCACCGTTCCTCGTCAGTGAGTCATTTTGACGTCAGCTTAGCCTTACGTCAGACCTCAGGACACGTGGCCTTCCCGCTACATCACAAGCTCCCTAAAACACCTGGCAACATCTAAACCGGTCTCAACCGGCCAATACCACCGCACAGGCAGGATTTACATCACGTCCGCGTGTAACCCTGTAACATGGCGTGGTGCTTGAGTGAGCAATCCCTGCCATAGACTAGGACTAACTACCAGACCCTAATCCTTACTTTGCAGCCGTTATCTGATCTTCCACCTCGTAAGTTCCCAAACGTCGATAAATTGAGTGCATTAATTCGTCGCCTTGGTAACCACTTCCTCGTCCGTCAAAGCTGGCAACTATAACTTTCTCAGTGCTGGCAAGGTAAGCAGACCAGCCCAGTCTGTAGCGGAAGTCTACTTTTTGGCTGCAAGGACCTGCATAACTGAGCAAAAACAAAGAGATCTTGCGTTTACAAAGAAAATGATCAGTTGTTCATAGCATTACATATCACAAATATTTGAAAGACAGAGTCTTACACATCTATTAGTAAAGGGTATTTCTTGGATTCATCAAATCCTGGAGGCAAAGTCATTTGGTACCAGAGATCTACCAGGCAAAATCAGAGACATTCGTTAACACACATTAAATGAAATTTCAATCGTTCTGATGTCACAACTCACTGGTATTAAAGCTGAAAGGCTCTCGTCTTACTGTGCTTTTCTAGTTTTATCGTGCCGCGACGCGTAGTTGGCATGTCGATATCAGTCAGCAAGCCCTCCAGTACTGTGTTGTCCTCTAGGACTTCAATCTCTACAACAGTAATCATTCAAAAAGAAGATTTAGCTGAAATATCCATCCATTATTATTGGCTACTGGCTATTGTTGGGTCGAACCCAACAGTGCTAACCACTGAGTCACTGTGCTGGCCTAATAGATGTTTGCTGAAAAAAATCAAACTAAATTATACTTTGTTTTGGCCATCATGCCTTGGCTTATTCTTGTCTTACCCTTCGCTGCCACATTGTCCCAGAGCGAGTAAAATGGTAGTCCTGGACCTATGGGGAAGAAGAAGAGAGACTTCATTGGGCAGTGATGAAAAGTACTTTTATTTGTATACTTTCTAAGTAATTCATAACAATTCTAGACAAATTATCCATCGGACAAGAAGAAGAGAGACTTTATATTGTATTATAGTCTACCATTGCGAATCTATTGAAGTATTTCAGCGGCATGACCCAACACTAAGATGAGAAAGGTAGTAATAACACACCAGAGCAGTCCATGCGATAGTAGGAGGCATTCTGGCTGAGGTACAGTGAGTTGTATTGACACCGTTCCTCATTCCGGGAACACGTCAGACACTGGGATCCAGTCGATGTGTCGCTTATGCGGATTCTAGAAAGGAATAAAATGCAATAGATGCAATGTTTTTATATATTTTTTACATATCTTTTTTTTACTCAGCGTAGACTTGCATATTAGAATATGTTAAAGGTTTTGAATATAATGCAAACCTTACCTGTACACGTTCCTTCCTCCTGGCTTCTCCATATGCTGGTTGCTGGAATAATAACTGGAAGGCAATAAATATTGCCATGTTAGCAACACAATGTAGATCTAAAATGCACTCTTATGCGCCTCTCTTTTAAGTTACAAACAAAGGTAGCTAGAAGGTTAACTAGTAGAGTAATAAAACCGGCCTAGTGTTGCCGTCCATAGTGATGATCAGGTACTACTTACATGAACTCAGACGTCACTTTCAAAATGCCTATGACCTCATATGTTCCGGAGGTGATTGGCGTCTCTTTACCCTGACAAGACAAGCACGCCTATTTCAGTGTCTGCGTTTGTACTGTGCCCTTCGCGTGAACGTACAATTATGAATGTGTCATGTATGTTATCGGTGATAAGGCCTAGACCGCAACTGTTTCAACTCACCCCTATCACGTGATGGATGTGTTTGTATCCACTGGTGTCACTCATCAGCAGGTAATAACTGCTGCTGTCCTCAGCAAACACAGGCTCTGATGGTGAAAACTGAAGAAGAAACGTAGATTGAGAGTTCAACAATACTTAAAAAGGTCAGATATTATTGCAGTTTATGCTCCTATTAACAGTGTAGATATTGTTAATTGTCCATATCTATTGTCAATATTTTTATGTTTAATGTTTTCCAATGTTTCAGTAACCCGCATAATATTTTGAACATACCCGTCCAATCCAACCACTTGTGCTGTGCAGTTCTAGATTCTGAGAAAGCAATGTATTGTTAGTACATACTGTATATTCATTTAGTATTCAGGTTTGAAACATATGTATATATATAAAATATGTTTTCTGAAATGCATTTCATTTGGCAGTGGTAGCAGCAAAGCTAGTGTTTGGTATGACATACATCCTTTGCGTTCCAGTTGGATCCATCAAAGTCATAGACCTGGAGCACGAGGTGATTCTGGGTTCGACTGAGCCATTGGACAGCCACACGTTCATCAGTAACCCAGGTAACCGTGCACAAATAGTGCCCCCTAAAGAGTTTTAATTTAAAGGTTTTGTACATACTTTAGCTTACTCGTATTACAGTGAAATTAGCACATATTTACATGTAAATTAGAATAAAAACATTTCAGTCAAAGCCTTGGGATGTTTGAGAGGGTATATTATCTTATGTTCGCCGTTTTGGTGTGGAAATGAAAGATTACCCTGAACCAATGGAAATTGGTACAACCACCTCTGTGATATTTGTCGTTTTGGCTGCATCAACCACAAACAGTTTCACCACAGGGTTCGGAGTTCCAGGCTACGGAACAAAAACATAAAACATATTCACCAGTCTGCATGTAAACTATAATCAAGTACACAAAATATAATCCATTATTAACTCAGGATTAAAACGGAATGTTACCCATGTGGTGATGTATAAAAGGGTGCAACAAAACAATTAATACCAACATTATATCCCCTCCTCTGAAAATCCCAACCCGATTTCGTAACTACTCGTAAAAAAATAAAAAAAGAATTGTAATGCAATTTATCTTCACAACGTTTTTATCGTGTTTGATAAGGCGCTCACTTTAGGGTAGGGAAGGACCACGGTGTTTGGATACTGTCCCTCTCCGTACCAGGAGTACTCGATGGTGTGCACCTCGGTGTCGTTGAACACGGCGTAGGCCACGTGCCGTCCCCCGGGCGACCACCACAAACCCTGAGTTGAGGAGAACATCTCCTCTACAGCGAGGGAGAAGGAAAAGCTGTTTTCAAGAAGCTGACTTTCCCGCGGATTTCAATATGATCAAATACAGTTGCTGATATTAACAGTACTGTCTAGAGATTGTAGTGGTGTTATTAAAAATATACTCATAAAGAAACATGACGTAGATTTTGATTCAAAGGGCCCTTTACCTTCATAAACCCAGTCTGGGATGCCGTTAAGGATTTCATTTGTTTTTCCATTGAAAGTCACTTGCTGGGCCACATCTGTTGGGCTGGCCTTTACATATACGTTATTCTCCCAAACAAAGGCCTGGTAAAATAGCGAAAAGGCAGGTGAAAGTCAGGAATCCCGATGGACAAATCTTTTTTCCCATTTCTTCTAAATCCTTGTGCACTACTTGAAACAATAAACCCCATGAGAAACTACTTTAGTTTCCAACTAGTTTACTTTCCAACTGATAATCTAACTGCAGAGCAAAGGAAAATATGACCTTTCATTATTTACCTCACTTTACTAATTTATAAACAAGTTGTGTGATACAGACATTTACACATCCTTTTCCCTTTAGATGGTATAGAGTAGTTACATAGCAAGTGACGGGACAGACTTGTGCTTGGTATGAGACGTACCAGTTGGTTGCCTGTGGGAGCCCATTGCAGGTACTGGATGTTGTGTGGAAGTTGTGGCTCACTCAGAAACGTTCTTAGAATGGAAATAAATTGATGCTTGTATTATTACAGACTAGCTTTCTATGTACACGGACCACACTGCATCGTCTGAAATGCAAAGTGACTGCACAACACTTACGATTTTTCCACATCATAAAAAGTATATGTTGCTGTGAATGAATGCCTCCATCCCTGAAAACGAACGATAAGGAATATCACATTCAATGTATATTGTGACTTTGACACGTATGAGTTATTAAGCAATGTCTCTTGTCATTGACAAATTGACCGTTTAGCGACAACACCTCTATACCTTGGAGTAGTTGCTCATGAAAGCAACATATTTCTCGTCAGCAGACAGCATGTAGTCGTATGCCGCCACTTGGTCCTGTATGGAGATTAGCCGTTAGGATGCACAGAGAGCGAGAGAGGGCCACCCACCTCCAGGATGACCATACAGTAGGCTAGAGCTACACACTGTCGTGTGTCACTTTGTACAGCATTGTCACTGGTCACACTCCTAAAAACTAACAAAGACCCACATTGTCACACCCAATAAAGACTGTGTGAAAATACATTACAAATGTTTGGCTGCTCAAGAATTCCGCCACGGTGTTTGTTTTCATGTTGCGCTTGAAGACCGTGCCTTGTGTTGAATGGAGATACTCGTGGTCTTTAAGTGGAACGGGAGAGAGCAAAGAGGAGTTGTTTAGATGCCAGAGGAGTGACACACTCACAACAGAGCCCTGATTCACTGCATTCTTAAGGAATTGTGGGTAGATGTTTCATATTGTTTCCCAGGACTGCCTCCCGACCCAACCATTTCCGTACACACCCAGCCTCCAACCATGAGCAAAAGAAAACATTATATGCTTAAGAATGGTAAACAATTCATAAAATCACCTATACATACAATGATTGTTTGGACAGTTTATAAATACATGTTCAAAAATGGTAACATTGGAGACCTGAGATCCAGCGCATGTTATAGGACTTGGGCCTCAAAGACCCATTAAAGGTGTCTTCCAGGGTGAAAGTCCTCCCAGTTTGAACACTGTCCCCATCTGAAAGGTCAAGGTAAAGGATGTCGTCAGAACCTCTTGTACATAGGTAATATGCTAGTCAAATAAACTTTAATGGATCAATGCTAATGTTACATTCCTATGTTCTCATACATCTTGTAGTAGGTGCTGCAACACTCACAGTAACACAAACTCTGTTACACAACCTAATTACGTATTCAAAAACATCATAATAACGATTAGACAACTGTTATGAGTCACTTTAATTTAGGTCCCTCCGGGCAGGCCACTGCTATTTGGATGGTACACTTATAATACTTAGGCTATATTACAAACGTCACATCAATCATCATTGTGTTGCGCCATTAACCGTGTATATGCAATTTTGTAAATGTATTTATACTTATTTTACCTTTCAGAAATATGACGGTGGGCACCACTATCAATATTATGACTACCGCTGCCCCACAAACTCCGACCAGCAGCTTGCATAGACTCTGTAAAATAATGTGTTCAGAAACTTAGGCTTGTACAACCAATAGGAAACTGCAATGACAAAATAAAAAAATCTCCGGTGAACATCTGATTGTTTTGGGTCGATAAATCATTCATTCCATCTAATTTACTCACCACCATAGTGTTGATTTACCCGGAACGTGTAATCCGTTCAGTAAAAAGGATATCAATTCTATGTACGATTACAAGACCAGTACTGATTACGGTGGAAATAGTATGCAACTACAGATAATCTGAGTCAGATATTACCTAACCTAAGATTCAAAGGTGGGACAATAAAATAACGACAGAGTAAAGTTCACCAAGTTGTACATGTCCACGCTTAACGTTGCTCCACTAATTTGGGGAAGTTGTGGACTTCATTTGAACGAGTTTATAAAGCATGTCCAATTTGATTACCTCCCTGACCATTAACGCCTTAACCTTTTATTCTTGAGAGTTGCTGCTCACGTTTTAACCTATTCTACACACTATTCCCATTCTATGAAATCATTTATTGTCACTCCACATTTAAATCGATGTTTACATTTTGTAAAGGATCATTGGTTGACCAGATGAACCATTCTCATAATAAACTATTTACATTCAATTTACTCTGTGTACAGTGAGATCAGAGGCTATCAGCGTGACTGCCATAAATGCCATAAATGTTGTTTACTGACTCATTAATACACTTCCTCGGTCCATCATTGAAAGTCCATAGAAAGACTTGACATAATGGATGTTATATCTGTCAATGATTCTAGTCGAGCGGAAGATTTACGTTTAACAAGAGTTTTTTTGTTGCTGTCTTTATTTAAAGGGAAACAGGATCAAAACAACTTTATCACGTCAAATGTAAAAGCCTTGACAATGTTGTGGTATCTTTAGTATTGTAACTAAACTGTCTTCCCTGCTTCATCGACACTTATTGCGTGGTCTTCATACTTCAGTGATCGTCTTTTAGATTTTATTTCGATAACTCAACAATGATTATATCCAAATGGCTTTGCATGTTAAATATGAGGCATTGGCACCAATGGTATCCTTTCCTTACAACCTTGCATGAAACCATTTTCATTCATAATGAAAGAATTTATTCTGCCATGGGCAATGTGGGTGAAACAAAAAAAAATACAAAAAAAATTGAGCCTTGGCATGGTCAGAATTAAATTAATCAAGTGTGGCTAGAAGCTATTTTGGTTGATGATTGTACAGTCTAGTCAAGAACCACTCTGACGAAATAAACTGTGGACTGTCAAGTAAATGCTAAAAGCCTGTTAAAAGCTTAACTAATATCAGACTTTATGGAGCATAGACATTGTATTCTGCACTAGCACACCCAATCCGGACATCCTCAGCAAACAAATACACACTCTTCCATCATTTAACGTGACATGGTTTTAGATGCATATCAACCGGGAATGCTTCCAATTATCGACGCCAAACACATCGATAAATGTTCATTGTATAAAAGTGTCCCTTTAAAATATTTCCACACGGTACAGTTTGAAGAGAATAGGAGAGGGAGGGTGCAGGGCGAAAGGCTATAAGGTGAATGATGTGAGAGGAATGGAGAATGAAGTTTAAAGGGCACCAGAATTAAATGAAATTAAAATTGAAGAGAGAAGACAAATCTTTAAGGAAGTGATTTAAGGAATGTATATTTGTGTATGTGAGTCAGTATGAATAGGCAGTAGTTATGTGCAAAGGTTTTAGACAGGTGTGAAAAACGAACTTTAAAAGTAAGTAATGTTTCAAAAATTATGAATGCAAATGTATCTTATTTTTTAATTAGTAAATAAAATACGTAGGGACAATCTAAGCTATTTCAAATCCATATTTGTTGTAACTACCGTTTGTGTTCAAAATAGCATCCCCTTCCTAAAACGAAAGCACAGTACT
The DNA here is from genome assembly GCA_036024795.1 of Galaxias rostratus. Classification (NCBI taxonomy): domain Eukaryota; kingdom Metazoa; phylum Chordata; class Actinopteri; order Galaxiiformes; family Galaxiidae; genus Galaxias; species Galaxias rostratus. Next base: position 1,549 of record JAVQJS010063994.1, on the reverse strand, counting down.
TTTTTTTATGTCATATACTGTTCTTTCTTATATTATGTATGCAAATGTATAAATGGCGCAAGGTAAAAGAGGAAATGAAAATAGAGCAATTCGTTTCACTTGTCATATTATAGGATATGAGAGTTGAATGTTCTTGTTCTGGTTGAAAAAATAATGTTAAATTCTTCATTTGATTTGTTGTATCATGTTATTTGTAATCTGTCATTATCTGCCATTTCAGCAAGGCGCTGCTTGAAAAACGATTCAACTGGTAACACCTGTTTGAATAATAATAAATATTAACCAAAGTGTATGTGGTAACCTTCATTATTCTGCTGGCTTTTGTACTGCATTCTACTCTTTGTCTAGAGGTAGTCCCTCTTTATTTACGAACACATTCTGTTTATGTGGGGAAATCATTCAATGCTATAGCATTTCTTGGCAACCAAATAGATAATGAAAATGCTTAAAGGTTGGCAGGAGCCAATGATCCTTTTCTAAAGAAAAAACAAAAACTGAGCTCACCAGAATCTCAACAGAATATCAATGCTCCTTATTATATATTTTTAACCCAGAAAGAAACCTTGTGATCTGGTCCTTATAGAATTTTTTTTCTGAGAGGCTTGAATAATAATGATCTATTAGCTGTCTCTGTCAACGGGAACTTTTGAGGACAAGTGCATAAGTTGCACTCGAGGCATCAATAGGTGCAGCCTATACTGCACTTGATTGTACTCGCTAAATACATTAACATGACATAACGTGACAAAATCGAAAACATCCATGCATGCTTAGTTATAACATAGCTGCGTACACTGTTTTTATTTTGAACTCTATAAATTAGGTTTTAATGTAGAGCCATTTTTGTATTTTATTTATACTTATATTGAATAATATTTATAACCGTATAAATGACTGCTCAAATCGTTGTACATTTATTTATTTATTTATTTTGTTATTTTTATGATTTGTATTATTGTTGCTATTATTACTATTATTATTACATTGCACATTGTATGTTAGATTGTGTTTCTTCATGCAACACAGTGGCAATCCTTAGACCAAATGCGCCCTCTAGTGGTTAATAACAGCAAGTGTTAAAACCCACCGTTTTGGTGGGCGGGAGCAAAAGTTCCGCTGATACATTGGCTACTTTTGCTATCCGTCAATGCTTATTTCCGACGGCTGTAGACACTCGGATATGATGTAGCAACGTCACTCCACAACGTTATTTGTAGGAAGTTACGATAGAGAGATAATTTGTTCATCCTACTTTTTGATCTTGAACATTGTCAAATAGTTTAGCTTGTTTCTACGATTTGTTTTTTGTGCTTCACGTAAATGGCTTATCCAGGTTATGGAGGGGTGAGTAATGTTTAGAGATCTGCATAACACACGAGCTTTTTCCCGTACGGTGGAACGACCGATAACTACTTGAGATAATTTCCGATTCACGGAATGGGCTGAACTGTAACTGAAGAGCTCCAGCTTTTTCTGACTTTTTACTTGTCCCAACTAACTAACTTTCTTGTATGGTATTTCTCTTTGTCGTTAAAAAACAATTATCAAT
>JAVQJS010063989.1:0-10000 GCA_036024795.1 Galaxias rostratus | reverse complement strand
GAGAGGCGGGGAAAGGAAGGATCGACTGGATGAGCCGAGAGAGGAAGACTGCACCAGGATTACATCAGAAATGAAGGAGAGCATGGGAAAGACCCTGAAGCACAGCCACAAAGTACACAGCACACACACAGACCCATCTCTCCACCTGTGTTTCATTATGGACGTTCAAACACGCACGCACGCACACAGGCACAAACAGTGTCTCAAAGCAAATACAGCAGTCTGTTTCCTACTAAAATATATCTGTTACTTATTTGGTTACTTTTTTGGTGGCTGGGAAATCCCGGACAATAAATAACAAACACACGCTTGATGGTGAGGCAACAAGCACACTGTAGACATGCAGGGCTAGCTCAGAGGGTATGGGTTCGAAGGTCAGGGGGTGAAGGTCGAGGGAAAACCTACGTGTGACCAGATCGAACGTCCTTCTCTCATCCGGGTTCGGCCGCACCTGGCAGGTCAACAGATTTAGCTTGGCTGGTGGTCGGTTGATCTAAACGGACCAGAAACACACAAGTCTCAACGGAGACACAGACGTTCAATTTCCAGAAAGTAGCGGTATTCTGCTGGGACCGCTGGGGTGGGGGGGGGGCTCCTGGGGTGGTGGGGTGCTCACCGTGCTGTGAGAGATGGTCAGGCAGCCGTACTTCACTCCACACTTCCTCCTCTGCCACACCTTCCGGATGCTGCGAGGAGAGCCAGACGGGGAACAGGACAGTGAGTGTGAGTGTGCATGTCTTCCCGCTCCACGGTGCACTGCCCCGCTGTGGAACACCCTCCCGCAGCTGCTCACTCTGCCCACGTCACGCTTCCAAGGCACTTTGATTCAATCTGGTGAGTGGACTGTGAACACGGCTCCCATGTAGCAACAGAGCGTTGCTCTTTCCTCTCTCACCACATCCACCCGCCTTGTAATCGCGATGTAATCTAACTCCCTGGCTCATGCACGCACGCACGCACAAACACACACCCCGAGAGGTGGAAGTTGAATCCAGTAGGCTTGTCTGCCATTGAGTTCCAGAGAAGGGGCCTCTAGCCTGGCTCCTGACCCCGAAATAATGAGCGCCAGCTGGACTCGACGGAGCCCGGACTCTGGATCTCTCTCTCCACCCGGCGCTTCAAGGCAGACGCGCCATTGAGTTACCGGTGATCCACGCTATCTCCTTCCCTTACCCATCGCTCTTCTTGAGCAGGAAGCCAGACTTCTCGGTGCCATACTTCTTATTGCCCTGGGGCTGGTGGATGCTGTAGCCGTTACCAGAGTTCTTCCTGTTCATGTACTCCTGAAACAAGGCACACGCACACAGTATGTTATATATAAATACAGCGGGGTCTCTGGGAGTCGGGCGCTTGCGGTTGCATTGCTTACTTCTTTCCCATCCACCTGGAGCAACAGTCGGAGGGAGTCTCGGAGGTGAGAGAGCTGTCGCACCTCCTCGTCTTGGTCCTGACGCACCTACAGACACACACACATACACAGAGGAAGGAGACGGCAAGGTCATATCATAATTTGTCCCATTCATAGAGAGGTTCAAGGGTCATGTGCAATCAAAGTGTCCCTGAAGGGGCCTCTGGCTCAGGGTGTGGACGTCAATGTCTCCCCAGCTCCACAACAAAGACCACATAATGACCAGCAGATCAGCCCTGAGAGCAGGGCTGTGTAGGCCTACTGGACTCTGTTTGCATTTGGCCTTGAACTAGTCCAACAGTCCTCTGTTCTAAAGCCTTTCAGTCCTACTACTGAGGGCTTTCATCGCCTGAACAGTGACACCAAATAGTTCCCCCCTCTGAAATGATCCCTTGCTGAGGCACAGCAAGTTTAATCTTGAATCATACTCCCAGGGCACTCACTGGGGTGTTTTTGCCAAACAGATCTTATTATTGGATAGACTTGAAAGATAAGTCAATTTAAATGGTTGTAGTATGGAAAACCAAGCCCTGCCATAAACCTTAATGAATGTGTGTGGATTTAATACTCCAATCGGGAGGCGAGTTGGAACAGGTCCCAGCTTGTATTTTCTGGTCAAACAAGAACAACCGCTAACATTCTATACCCCGCCACCCCTGGGCGTCCTGTGATAGCTGTGCCCTGAACAGTGGACCGTTTCGCGGGTTGAACACTTTCAGTTTCAACGAAATGAGGGGATTTCTGGGAATTTACCAAGATGTCAGTGGGCTGATCCGGAAACAGCGAGGCCAGGTGCTGAAGTTTTTTTTTAAAAGCCGTTCCAATGAAATCCTACCGTAGCTCAGACATCAAACTGGAGGGAGCAGCGTGCGCTCGGGTTAAGAAACGAAGGCCACTTCTTATCTAGTGGTGTGGAAAAGCGGTTAATGACTAACACACCCGAGGGTTCCGAAAGGAGACCGTGGCGCTTTGTGGCGAAGGCTATTGACAATGTGACGTCAACTCTGTGACTCAGCCTAAAGATTTACAGTTAAGGAGGCAGGCCATGAAAACAAGCTTGACCTTCTGACCTGACAGGAATGTTTGTTTCATGCTTCGATGACAAATATTCAACTAAAGCTGGAGAATTTACAAAAGAAGCGTGCATGTGTTTGGTATTGCTGTAATCGGGGTTAAATCCTTAGAAGTTGCCTCCTGCTGTAAGAGTTTTATTTGTGGTGGCCGGGCTTTTGACTTGATCCAGAAAGAGCGACCCTGCAGTGCATCCGGAAAGTACTCTTTTTTCACATTGTTATGTTACGGCCTTATTAAAGAAATGTTTTCCTCAAAATCCTAAACCCAATACACCGCAATGATGATGTGTGTCTTGTTGAGATTTTTGCAAATGTATTAAAAATAAATAACAAAGAATTCACATATACATAGTCAAACCTTTGCCATGAAGCCCAAAATTGTAATGTAGAATGGCAAGACGGAAGCCACTCCTAAGCAAAAGGCACATGGCAGCCCGTCTGTAGTTTGTCAAAATGCACCTGAAGGACTCAAACAAACAAAATTATCGGGGCTGATGAGACAAAGATCAAACTCTTTGGCGCGAATGCCAGATGTCATGTTGGGAGAAAACCAGGCACAGCTCATGACCAGGCTGATACCATCCCTACAGAGAAGCATGGTGGTGGTAGCACCATGCTGTGGGGAAGTCTTTCAGTGGCAGGAACTGGGAGGCTAGACAGACACGAGGGAAAGTTTAATGCAGCAATGTACAGAGACATCCTGGAGGAAAACTTACTCCAGAGCACTCTTGACCTCAGACTGGGGGCGACGGTTCATCTTTCAGCAGGACAACAACCCTAAGCACACAGCCATGATATCAAAGGAGTGGCGAAAGGACAACTTGGTGAATGTACTTGAGTGGCCCAGCCAGAGCCCAGACTTGAACACGATTGAACATCTCTGGAGAGATCTGAAAATGGCTGTGCATTGACGCTTCCCAACCAACCTGATGGAAATTGATTGGGCGAAACTGCCCAAGCGTGTGGCATCCTAATAAATAAACTTGGTCCTGCCAAAGGTGCATCCACAAAGACTTGAGCAAAGACTGGGACTACTTATGTACAAGTGATTTCTTAGTTATGCATTTTTAATAGATTTGCAAAAATCTCCCAAGAACGTTTTTCACATTGTCAAAACAGTGTATTGTGTGTGAAATTTGAAGGAAACAAATGAATTGGGTACATTTGGGAATAAGGCCGTAACCTAACAAAATGTGGAAAAAGTGAAGCGCTACGAAAACTTTCCGGTTGCACTGTATTTCCCCTGTCTTGGCCTCCCTTCACTGGCTTCCAGCATGCCAAAGTATTGATTTCAAGATACTGCTGTTTGTCAACAAAGCATTTACAAAACTTGCCCCATCCTATTTCAGAGAACTACTGAGACCATACACGACCCCCTTAGGTCGTCTGAATGAGGACTACTGGCTAGCCAACACTCCAAACTAAAGCCCAGAGGTCACTGCGCATTTGCTGTCACAGCCCCTAAACCATGGAACAACTCTCTTATCAGATGTGCCCCTTCGTCAACTCTGTCGAAGTCTCAGCTCAAAACCAATTTATTCTCATTAGCCTTCGCTTCTGATTGGTTTCTATGCACTTAGCTTGTAGTGTGCATGTGTTGCAATCGTTAATTAAAATGCTTTATGTTATTTATATCTATTTTTGTTATATTTTGTTGTTGTTAAATTTTAAAAACTATATCTGAATGTGTTATTCAGCGCTGAAATGTCGACAGACACACATGGCAAAAACACACAAAGAGGAACAGAGTTTTACCGTGTGCACGGACACCGCCAGCTTCTCGACAAACGGGCTGAGGTGCTCCGCCGCTTTCAGGCCGTCCTGGAAGAAACTGTGTGGAGAAAGCCACTGCCGTTAGCCACAGTGCTGCGCCGCGCACAAAGACAACACTCTGTTTGACACACACACACACACACCATAAGCAACACATATAAACACATGACACACATGAGTCCCAATGAAAAAGAAAATATCCCGCGAGAACAGAGTACTGCTACTCTGTGCAGTGGTGGAAAATCTGGAGGGGGAAACCCATAGGGAGGTTGAAAATGGAAGCCATATGCTTTCCATAAACTAAAGGACAATATGTTCAGTGACCAGCATACAAAGAGAAGTGTTTGTGTGGCCAATGGTCTTTACATTTAGCCACCAATGTGTCCAGCTTCGTCCTCCTGTGACCTAACCAACCTTTGTGGGCTGAGGAAAGCACACTAACCTGAGCTGAGCCTGGAAGTATTTGATGAGGCTCTGTAGCAAGTCTGGACCCTGGCGTACCCTCAGCTCCTGGATCTTCAGAAGGTACTGCAGGCACACACCAACACACGCACATGTCATAGTTCTGGTCAAACTCATGACATGACCTTTGACTGTTCCCCGTAACTGTTTCGTGCCCTTGCATAAGAAAGACATGTACCATTATACTTAAGACGGGCGTTTTTTCTTCAGTGCTCAACATCCCCCACTGTCTGGTACCCCCATCCTAAAGTCTTTACAAGGTTCTGGGCAATAAATTAGTTTAAGTATTCTTTCGAAACGTAAAGCCTTCGAGAAGGAATAGCACAGAAGCAGGATTTAGGTTTTATTTTGGACCTGTTTCTTTCCTGTGTTAGGAGAGGTAAAAAAAAACGCCTAGCGAGCCAGCTGTGGGTCGTTCAGCTTTCTGTGGAGAGAATGACTGCATTGTCCTTGCTCCATAAAACCCAGAACCCATTAGTCTGTCTGTGGCTCCAGGAGAGGTGGAGGGGAGGAGAACCAAAGAGAGGCCAGGAGAGGCTTTCGGAATGGGGCCGAACAGCCCTTCTATCCTCCCCTCCTCTCAGCAGCTGGCCTCGGTTGGTGCAAAGCCCGTTTCTCTATACCCGTAAACTGTGGCTACAAACTGTGGCTACACACCGAGCGGTTCTTAGCTGAGCTTATAGCGTAGCGCCTCTTATGCGTGCCGTGGCATACGGGTTTTCGCAGCTTGTCCGATTATCCCTGGCCTCCGAGCGAGCCGGTGAACTTTTATACCCACTTTAGTATCTGGCCCTAAACCCGAAAGGACTGCTTGACGTGCATGTGGTCAAAAACCACCTTGTTTGACATTATGGACATAGTGAACCGGATGACACGCCCTGACCACCCTGTAGGTTGAAACAAGCGCACCTCAGGCGTGAGAAAGGTGCCCGCTTGTGGTATTTTCCCTGGCCCTCACCTCACACATCTGCAGCTGGAAGGTTCTCCGTTCTCTTTCCATGTCCTCCCCTCCGTCGGACGCCTCTGGCCTGATCAGGCCCGGCTGTTTGCTCTTCTCTCGCCTCTCTTTCTCCAGCTTCACCCTGGAGGTAGGAAGTCCAACCAGAGAAAAGGAGATGAGTGTTTTGATATCAAAATGGCCGGGTGGTTAGGTAGCTTTGCGCTGCCCGAGCCTTTATCTTTCCGCTTTACACACTCACACGTTTCTTTCAAGGAGAGCGAGGAGAGTATGGAGGAAGTCAGATAAGAAACACTGGAAAGGTGATTTCCTCTTTCTCCTTCCTTAGCTAGACATTTGGCACTGTGCCTTTAATCATACTGACTCGGTCAAGACCTACGATTTGACTTAAGTGAGGAGAAACGAAGACTGATTACGTTATGAGAAATCCCCAAGTCAAGATCCAATTGACCGTTTCCTTTGCATAATATCCTCGAGCAATATCAATGTCCGGTGTGTGCGTGCATCCATCGTGTCAAATTATGTTAATTGTAAAAAAAAAAGAAAATTAACAAACGGAACAGATGATCACATCGCACGGAAAGCCATAAAGCACTGGGCTAAGTTGATACAGACGCTACAGCAGGACTGCGTCATTTCCCCTCCCCATGACCACAATTGGAGTGACCGACTCACATCTTAATGTCATAATCCTTCCAGCTTTTCTCCATCTGCTTCTTTAGTTCCTGCGGAGAGCGGAGACGGAAAGATCAGCGGGGCTCGGCGCCATAAGATCCACGTAAACATTGAACACCGGCACCTAGACAAAGTCTCTGGACACTGTCAGTACCTCACCTTAAAGGACACAAACATAGCGGCAGAGCAGCACTATGAATATGAATAGCATGAATGTAAGTCTACATGTGACGGGTGTAGGGGAGCAGAAAATTACATAAAGATGCGGTAAACAAATATCTTTCAAAATGTTTGACTTGAAGTTTGATTAACTTTGGTTTAAAGTAATTCGGAGGTTTCGTCGCCGTTGCGTAAACTGTGTGGCCTCGGCCAACAGTTAACGCCGTGTTTACAAGTCACACACTTTCCCTGCAGACAGCCCAAGTCTCGTGGCATTGTCTGGCCATAAATGACTTTCTTTCTGATTCAACAGTCTGTCCGGTGGGTACCAGGGCTACTTTATGGTCCTCTTAAATCATTCTTATCGGCCAAATGGAAAGGGCCGTTTCAGTAACCAACAGTGAAATAACAATTGGTTATTCCCTACTTTAGGAGGTGCTAAATTACTTAGCCTACCAACTGAAAGTAAATCAACACTGGACTTGCACAGCAGCCTGCGAATGCATTAGAAGGCAATCATTTACTACAACATCCTGTGCCTGAAAAAGCGACCACAAATTTGGAGCACAGCAGCATCGGAATCCAATCTCTCCATCCTCACTCACCAGTCGGCCTTCCCGGAGCTCACTCTTCAGGACATTTTCCAGAGGGAAGGAGATGATGTTATTCAGGTTCTTCACCTGGGAGACACGGGGGAGGGGAGAAGGGAGGTAGAAATGATAGAGAGATTAGGCGAGGTAAGGAACATGTAGTTTGAGGAGGCATTTTTCATCCCCTTCATCCCCAATAGGATTCCATACCTGAAGAACGGCATAGACATAGACCAAACATTTTATGTTGGTCAAATGCTTCATGAGAAGTAAAAACTATGTTAATTACATGACTGTGCCCCACGGATTCCTTTGGCTAAAATTGGAAGGAAAAAAACAAACAAATGCTGTAAAAACTACTATCTAGTGGTGACTGCTATCTGATAAGCTAGCAGCGTGTCCTGAACTATTTCATGCTTTGTTTAAACAGTGCTGCCTTTCTTCTAAGAAAGCATAGATAAACAGATACCACCCACGAACAAGGATTCACACAGAGACACACTGCAGTGCAGGAACAGCTCCATTATGCCATCTTCTTTCCTAGTTTATCATATAAACTATGTACTGTGTGTGTGAGTGTGTGTGTGTGTGTAAGAGAGAAGAGAGACAGGGAGAGTGATATCTCCACAACTTTAGATGATAAAAAAAATTACTCCTCATTAGCGACATGGAATTCTAGTTCTCACTTAATTAACAGCACAATAACAAGCACACTTCCTGAGTCGATCAGGGATTTTAGTTTACAATATTGATTTAAAGCCGGATCTACTTTGGTGTGGTTTATTTTGAATGACTTCCAAGAGTTGAGGTAATAACAAACCTGTGTTTTCTAAAACTGGGGAAAAGCCGACATCACTCCACAACACACTTGACACACTTGACACACACACACGGACACACGCACACACACACACATGCACACACGCACACACGCACACACGCGCTCTTTAGAGAAACAAGACTCATGCAGAGTTTACAGTAAGAGTCCTTAAATCAACCTTTTTTCTTGGCTGGCTTCCTCCTCACTTCCTCAAGGTCATTCTCCCCAGTGAGGCTTTGATTGACAGGTTGGGGGAGGGAGGGAGTGTGTGTGTGTGTGTGTGTGTCTGTGTGTGTGTGTGTGTGTGTGTGTGTGTGTGTGTGTGTGCAAGAGAGAAATCTGGGATGAATTATCATCACCATAGAGACCATTGGTGGGAGGGCCCCTGCCTGCTCGAGATTCTTGTGGAGTGGAGGAGCTCCTTCACACAGCTGTAGGACCCCCACTCGTGATAACCGATACAGGCTACGTGGCACACCAAAAAAATTACATAAACACACACCCACACACACACACAGAGATGAGATCGTCAGATGAATGATCTCATGGCATGGTTAAGTCACCATCTACAGGGGGCTGTTGGATCAGTTTTGATCCAACTCAACAACTCAACACCTTACTCAACGAAGGGGGAGGGGGGGGGGGGGTCATCGTCAAGCTGAGGCGGGGAACACAGGAACACCGCGTGACACCAGGGAATGACGGGACAACTCCGCGGGACGTCACGAATGGCCTCTCCGAGATATGCTCGCCGGCAAGGACGAAGCAAAGGACAGTGGGAATGACAGCGGCACATGTGGCGGCGTGGTACGTGTACCGCCCGCTTTGAGGGGGGCACCGCCCTGCTGCCCAGAGCCACGAGGCTGAGGTTAGAGTGATGAATAGCACGGCTTTTCCTCAGGGGGTGTGGGAGCCTGTCATTAGCTACCTTCCACAGCTCGCTATCTCATCACCGCCTTCTCCTCTAATTACCTCGCTCCAGCCATCCATTCATCTTGGAGAATAAAACGGACGAAAGTATTTCCTTCATCCATCAGTCCAACCTTTAAATTATCTCCTTTTTCTCTCCCCCTCCTCCTTATTCCAAAGACTGCTCTGACCTTTTCTCCACGCTACCTCCCTCCCAACCCAATCCAACCTCCCGCAAACCCCCCACCTCCCTCTCTCCTCACCAGGTTCTTGAAGAGGGCGGTGACTTCCCTAGTGAAGACGGCCAGGTTGAGGAAGCCAGTGGAGACCTCGATGTTATCCTGGGTCAGGTGGTTGTTCCCCAGGTTCTCCAACAGCTCCATGTACTGCTCCTTGTTCTCCACATGGGCTGCGCACACGCACACACACACATTACTTTACGGACATCCTCAAAGGTGTGCTACAACAGTTCAACAGTTCAGCTACAACTTTCAAACGCACAAATTGTTAAATGGAACCGCAGATACATCTCTGAGGTGCACGCACAGGAATCACACAAAACACTGCAATTCATGTAAACAGCAGCCAATCCTAGTTTTAGTACATCTGCGTTCCGTTGGAACCCGGCGCTGCTTCAGTCATGCTACCCGGTTTGCACTAAATTAGGACCACCTGGCACCTATCCGAGCCAGGCCGACTGATAATAAAGTCGGAGAGACTGATGTTTCTGTAGACCCTAAGGGTTACTTTCCCCCAGGTCGTGGCCCAGAGATCCCATGACCTCTGCTTGACAGAGTTTAAGCTGACAGGCGTGACGTGTCAGCAGAGGCTGGCAGCACTGGGCTTGGAAGGAGAAGGGAGAGGGAGAGTGTAAGAGGGTTACAGAGATAGAGAGAGGGGGTTGGCCATTTGTATTGAAGCACAAATAAATGTAGCCTGCAGTGATCAAAATATGCGATCCATCTAGACACTCGTATATCACTCATCAGCTAGACCAGCCCAGTACAAAATTTGCCTGTTGGCTTTTTTTCCTCAAAGGCATGTACACACAAAATCAAACGCACACACTTACTGGAATAACTTGGCGCACTTTGAGTGAAATGGTGTACTGTGTGTGTGTGTGTGTGTGTGTGTGTGTGTGTGTGTGTGTGTGTGTGTGTGTGTGTGTGTGTG
>JAVQJS010063963.1:0-22329 GCA_036024795.1 Galaxias rostratus | reverse complement strand
GATAGATAAAATGGAGTACTCGTGGGACAATGAAAGAGTTGGAATAGGGGAAAGAAAGAAAGAAAGAAAGAAAGAAAGAAAGAAAGAAAGAAAGAAAGAAAGAAAGAAAGAAGATGTTGTTAGGAGTGGACATATCGGTGAGTCCAGTAATTCAGGATGGCAGACAGGCATCTATTGAAATAATACATTTTCTATGGGGGTAAGTCCGGTGCTTATATTATGGCCATCCTGTGGAGAGCTCAGAGAGACAACGCCAGCAAGACACCAACAGCACTAAACGTTTTAGGTTATGTGTGTTTATACATAACAATTCTAATAATAATATTACGTGTAATTATCATCATGATGTTGGAAAATTTCCCAAGTAAACAATTATTGTTTGTAACAGTATGTTCAATGCAATCAGTTTTGTGTTTGTCATCTCTTCTTCCCTGTTACCCAGCAACCTGCCAATCAATGAATCGGTCTGATGGTTTTGTTGCAAATTTATTTATCAGCCTCTTGGCCTGACAGGCGTTTTATAGACAAATGTAATATTTGAAATATTGTTAGAATGCAATTACTCATTGGAGTGAGTCATCTGGCAAACCTGCAAAGAGTGGCAAACGTTTTCCAGTGTATGTGTTACTGTTGTCTCTATGTGTTTATGGGTGTGTGTGTGTGTTTGTGTGTGTTTGTGTTTACATTTGTGCAATGAAGAAATTAGATGCCAAGAAATTATGTTTTAGAACTGTGTGTATGCTAGTTTGTGTGTACTTCTGTCTTTTGTAAGGCATTCTAAATGGTCAGAGAACTGTTATCGAATATACCTGCACATATGTATGCGTTTGAATGTGCCATTGCACATATTTTGCTGTTTTGTGTGTTTCCGACTGCACTGTTTGATCTATAAGCAGCTTAGCTAGAAGACCCCAGTGTGACACGCCTGTTTTGTTTCTTATGCAGATCACATAAGGGCTCACGTAATGAGATCATGCTAATGTTTTAACTGCCTAATGGGAGCCTCACACACTGCTCTTCGACAAACACACAGGCCTCTCATTTGGTTAATCCGAAGCAAGCCGCCATTTCGATGCTGACAATTCGTTCTGTTACAGGCACTGATGCAAGAAGTCTGAGGGAAAGTACCACGGTATTTAGCATAAATGGCATTGCAATATTCTGAGACTTCTTGAGTATTCTTTGGAGAATTTGTCATTTTGAGTTTGCCTTCAAGCTTTAGGAGGTAATATAGTAAGTGTTGGCAAAATATGGAACTATGAATTCCATGTATAATTGTAACAAATCGTTGTTCATATAATGCTGGTTTTATTTATTTCAGATGTATTTTAGTTGTTGAACACGTTTGTGTTTGTGGTGTTGGGAGTGTGTGTCGCATCTGCTTGTGATTTAATGAATTGTCGGAAGTATTTCAATGTTAGCGGTGGGAAGCTGTTGTATTCAATAGTATGACGCGGCAGTATTCAAATTAATTCATTAAAAAAAATAGGCCGGTTCCCTAGAGTCTCACACGTCTACCGTTTTTTTCTTCTTCTCCTACTTGTTTGTCTCTCACGTTGCTCTGTTTCTCTCTCTCCCATCGTCTGTTGCCAGTCTCTCATTCAACCCATATTTCTTTGTTCTTGAAACCCGCCCATCAATAGGGCACATGTAAATGTATCTATTTCTGTGTGCGAAAGAGTTCAATTAGTATGAATTAATGTAATAGATTTTCATTTGACTATGTTTATAAAAAAATTCATTTAAAATGACCGATTATGAAGTTATATCAACGGAATATCACAACTAGTCTCTTTCTTTACTCTTCATCTCTTCCACAATATCATGCTACATGATTTGAGACTGACAGCATGTACATCTCCCACTGTCACTCCAATGGCTACCACCTGGCTCCATCAGCAGACAGTGTCATGTTGTTTGTTTACCCCTCCTGTCATGCACCCACCATTCAGTCATCTATTCATCTTGTCACCTTTAAACTGATATGCCATGATGACCTTCCAGAATGCCAGACTTTTGGGCCCTTCGCTGGCTTAAGCAGTCAGATAGTGATAGGCCAACCATTGTCACTGTTCATGTTGGGTGTAAGCAGGAGACCTTTGATAGGCTAGTAAATGTCAGTTCTTAAATAAAGGATTAACATTCCTCTACTTGCTTGGTGAAGCAGACTGGATCAATGTAGTTGTGGGAGGACAAGGAAAAGATGAATAGATGGATGGAAAGAAATAATTGAGGTTAAAATTGCTGGACTTTGAGACAGAAAGGGTGGGGCCACAGGAACTAGGGTTACAGGAACAGCAAAAAAAAAAAAAGATTAATAATAATTTATATTTAATATAATATAATGTATTTTACAGATTTTTTCTCCCCATAACTTTATTTGTGTGTGTATATATATATATATATTTATATATATATATACACACACACAAATAAAGTTATGGGGAGAAAATATATATATATATATGTATACAGTATATTAATTTAGAAGCATGAGTGAACCAATAGACAAACTTACAACAATTCCCAAATGACCCAAGATATATTATATAATGTATTACAGGCAAGCCGAGACCTATGTTGGCTCCTTCTCAGGTGGAGACCTAGTGGTATAAATACAAAGTGTGATAGTCTTGAAAACACTCACCCAGACCACTTCACACGCTCTTGCCTGCATCAGTCTACCTGCGTCTCAGCAGGGGAGTCTTCTGACAACCTAGCAACCCTTGGAGCCTGTTCTCCATTTTAGTTTTCTTCTCATGATACTACCTGATCCAGCTTGTCTCGTTTTCTCTGCCTTTTACTTTTTCTCTGGGATTTTTCTATAGCCACCTGTCGTAATTCATGGTGTGATCTTTTTTTCTCATTTAAGCTCCCACCCTCCTCTCTCGTTCTCTTCCTCGCTCCTTCCTTTGTTGTCACCTCTCATGTCAGAAGGAAGGTGTGAATTGAATCCAGTGTACTGCCAGTGTCAGAGAATTTCTTTCCATTTTGGGAACCGTTGTTAAGGCCGTAACGCACCTTCAGTTTGTTTGCGATTGTGAACATTAAGTTCTTATGTGTTCATTTGTGCTTTTTTTTCGCGGCACATTATTTAGGTTTTAGCACTGATGGTATTTAGAGGAAATCATGTGAAAAAGTGATGCTATAAAGGTTTTCATCCAACCATAGAATTCATGCATAATTTTGCTTAGTAAGATTTGGTTTTTAAATCATACAAATATATCCTTTATTTAGCTAGTCATTGAATTTCACCAATTATTAATGTGCAAGCCCTCAGTATTTATCTACAATGTGTTGGCATACTAAATATGTTTTAGCAATTTCCAAAAAGTCATTATACTTTGTGTAATTATTTTACGACAACAGCTTTATCCAGTTTACCATGCTGCAGCTTCAAAAAACATTTGATAACCGGTTCTGTTAAGATGAACTCGGACTGGTTTAGAGCACCTTGTCTCCGCTCAATTTAGGTCAGCACCAGGCAGTTCAGTTCAGGCTAACTATGTCCAATCCAGCCGAGCCCATCAACGTCAACAATGTCCCCAGAGATACAGGAGTGAGGGGAAGTGGTGATGAGAGGTCCTGACCTACTGCTGGTTTGTCTTATTAAATGTGATTGCGATAGTGGGTTGGTTTCCACAGACGCTACTTCCCACCTATGTTGGAAGTTTTGAAAGCCAGGTAGCACTCTCTTTCTCTTACACTCTCCTACACATACATGCACAGACACAGCTGGTCACTAATGATTAACAGATAATAAATGTACTGGCCACACTGTAGAGCTGACAATTTTGCCCCGTACTGCTTACAGTGATTTTACATATTTTCTTGAAGATTAGTTTTGTTGCTCTTTATCAACCAAGTATCTCGATCTGTCCCTCCCAGTGTGGGCGTGTGACAGCGTTCAGACTGGAACTGAGAAAAGAAGATGACGAGTGCCATCTGCACTGTCAGCCGAGGCACAACCCGCTGCCATCCAGGGTTCGCATAGAGATAGAAACCTGAAACAAACCATCTTAGTGCACACCAATGGTTTTATTTATCTCCGTTTATTTTTGGGATAATGGAATTGTACAAATATATTGATTTTAAGTGCAGAACTGTGCTATTTGGGTCATGGAGACTTACACAGTCATCTTTCTGAGATGCAGAATAGATTAAGAGTCATGGTATGTGTCTTGGAGTATGCTAATTGGGCTGAGCTAAGCAGGTTCAATTGCTGAAGGTAGTAACAGTGCTACTGCTCCTTGAAAACATGTGTTTGTTTGTGTGTGTGTGTGTGTTTGGAAAGAGGGGGGTGGGGGGGGCTAACAAGGGAATAACCGGAATCTGCCTGCGTGTCTCTCTAACTAACAGGTCACTGTGTCCCAGCATGGCATTTGTAGATCCATGGCTGAGATTGCAAAGGGTTTCTCACATCCCACACATCCAGCCTGCAGGCTTTCCTTGTGAAATTAAACACATGGATTCTGGCTGGAGCATTGAGTTCGTATTTTTTGTGCCAAGCTGAATGTTTTAATTCTTTCTCCAGTAGTTTTAAGATGGCTAATTATCTTGGTTACCTTGTCACAGTTTAAAGCTCATGCAAATTTAGCGAAGAACGTTTTTGAGACAGGGAAAGGGAGATAGTGTCAGAGAGAGAACAAAGGGAAAAAGAATGCAACAGTGCAGCACGGATACCTGTAGTGAAAAAGACAGTGAAAAGGATTACAAATTCTCAATTTTGACCGTTTTTATTTTAGGGTTTCCTGTAATTCTTCTTCCACATCCTGATGCGTTTTATTTTAAGGGGTTCATTCTGTAGGAGTGTGTTGCTGCGTAGACATACTGACTAGGAAACCCCAGCTTTAAAACCTGGCTCACATTGATTTGTTTCTCTCACTCTGTTGTTCAAAACCATGCATTTTTATGTGACACTGTATGTTTGTTAGACATGAATACATATAAGACATAAATATACATAATGTTTGTATATTTGTTGTTGAATGTGAAACCTTTAAAATACATTAAAAAAATTGTGCTATTCCAGCAATATCTCTAGGTTCATAATTTGCATTCGTTACAGGTACATTTTGAGGCAGTGGGCAGGCTTACGATGGATTCGTTTCAATGAAAATTGTATTGAGGTTAATAGCGCTTGCCTTGTTCATGTGACAGGCTTTTGCTTTTCCACTCTGCACTGAATTAATTTGATTTGAAATGCTGTACATGCTTTAGATAATTAACCTTTAAAAAAATCCAATCTCATTGTTTGCTATTCAGTGCATTTACATGTATAGAAATAATCTGCTCCATTTGTAGGAGTAGGCTGACTTGTTCACATTATTTCTGGTTTGGTTTTATGGTTTAAAGGCAGAAGGTATGTTTCTTCATTAGACATGAACACAACTAACAGCATTATATAAACATTACCTGTTACAAAACTGTTTGTATATTTAACTTTAAATGCATAAACTTTGGCAATTTTTTTTGTTAAAGCTCAACACTTTATCTGTCATGCAATTTAGATATTGAAATTTAGAATTTTTATAAATTACAGGTGCTAAATTAGAGTGGGCAAGAAACAGCTAGGTGTTTAGAGGCCTGTTGAAAGACAAGAGAGGCAATCTGCCTAAGTGATGTGGCCTGGAGCCATAGATAGGTGCCTTGATAATTATATGAGGACACACCGGGCTCAGAGAAGGAGGCTTGGGGGAGTGAAAGTCTGTCGATCTGGATTGGTTAAGGAGGGAGTGTTTGGAGAATTGTCTCTCAACTATGGAGGCTGTGATGGGTTTGGCCGGTGGATGATTGTAGGTGGTAGACCCGTAGGCGGTGATGATTTGGACTGGCTGGCTGGTGGGTGATTGCCCAGCGAGTTTAGAGAGGATGTCCTAATGCCCTCAGAATGCCCCCACTTCATGTGAAAGAGTCTTACTTAACACATGGATATTACTATGTAACTTTTCAATTGTTTCATTGTTTTGGTGGCTCTCTGCTTAATTTGATTAAATTAGGATCAGACACTTTAGTGGTACGCCATTGTAAATGTAATACCAAACAAATACTGGTCCCAAATAATGAGGAGAAAAACAATTCTATCTCAATTTGGCAATTCTATCACACCCATTGCATCTTTTATCTTATTTCATAAGTGTAAAGCGACAACCTTTTTTACAAAAAATGTCTATTACTTCATAAAGTATTTGTTCTAGTCTGCTCAACAAGCCTGCTGTTGCTGACCACCTCTTGTACCGATCTTCAACCCTTTCAGGTACTACAGCGCCACCATCTTGCAGATGTCAGGTGTGCGGGATGAGAAGCTAGCCATATGGCTGTCCGGGCTCACCGCTTTCACCAACTTCCTGTTCACACTGCTGGGTGTGTGGCTGGTGGAGAGGGTGGGCCGCAGGAAGCTCACCTTGGTGAGCATCATTGGTAAGAGTCAGGGGTCATATTAATACTTTCTTTTGAGTGGAATGGACCAAGACCGATGACTATATTTTAAAAGCCCAGACACAGGAGAACATTACAGAAGAAGTAAATGATTAGACAGCTATATGAAAGTCTACATTTACAGTACATACATACTGCATCGTCATTTGGGATTTCTCCATGCAGGTACTTGTCTTAGCCTATGTCTGTTGGGCCTGGGATTCCTGCTGTCTGCGCAGACCAGCCCTCCAATCACCCTGCATCCTCCTAACCCCTCGCTAGCCAACTCAACCTGCTCTACACACATGTGAGAACTGTCAAACAGTTAGTGCTGAAGTTCTCTGTTCTATACTGTTATTTATTGTGGATTTTGCCCAACTTAGCTTGGCTTTGTCATATTGTTTTCATGTAATGTTTGACTTCGGTCCTCTGCTTTTCACTGTAATTCACTTAATTTATTCATAGCCATAATTCTTAGGTTCTTGAAGGTTCGTCTTGTGCAAATATTTATATGGCAGTGCAGCTAGCATGTGTATTTATACAGAAATCATGGCAGAATGAGTGCAAACAATGTGAGGGTGAGGGCCACTCAAATCAGAGTGATTCGCTAATGGAAGTATATGGAATAGTTATGATGCTGAGAGTACTAGCCATGTTAATGTTCATGCAGAAGTTTACTCTTCCACTCAACACTGAATGCATTGGATTTGAAAAGTTGTACATGTTTTGGACCACTTACAATCTATGGTTTATGGGAACATTATTTGCCTCTTACTGTGGTTCAGTTTATAGCAATGCAGGCTCCATTTGCATGATTAGGCAGAATGGTGCAGACTATCTCTAGAAATAGAAAGCAGTGAGACAGAGGGAAATGGGGAGAGTGAAGGATAGTGAATAATTGCAGCAAGTGAGAAAATTAAAAAGGGTAAAAGTGTGATGTGGTGACAGACCACAGAAAATCTGTGCAGAGCATTTAATAAAACAGGCTTGAGATGCCATGCCTTAATCCATTCCCAAACCTGTTCCTGGCACTCTCTTTATCTTTCTTGGAAAATGAATTGAGTGTGAGTAAAACCACAAGATACGTTTTTCTAAAATGAAGGAAAAACAGTAACACTGTGACTAGACATGCAGACGCACAAACACACATACACACACACACACATATAGTGTCTCAGTTGAGTAAGACAAACTCTATACTAGTACTATAGTACATGCTATATCCATCTTTATCAAGTACTATAGTACATGCACACGTGCAAGGCTGCAAGAGACACATTGAGCCAACTCATTTGGTCTCCTCCCTTCAGGTTGTGCGAGCCATGCATGCTGGACCCAGGGTGTGGCTTTTGTTACCGTGAGAACACCACAGTGCTGTATGCCTCCTCCTGTGTGCCAGTCAATACGGCTTCTCCTGAGCAAGCAGCATGGGGCCGGTGAGTGTGTATATTTGCACCTACTGAGAGCTGTATAAGAAAGTAGTTTGGTCCGAGGTAAAGGTTATATGTGTGTGTATGTGTGTACAGCGGGCTCGCTAGGCTTTTGAGCCTCACCCTGATTCACTCTGACAAGTGCCACATTTTCAATTCGACTCACGCAAAACAAACCAACCCATCCCATTTTCTATGCAGGTGCTCTAACTCCAGCCAGGTGAGAGAGCAGACCTACTGGGCATACAACTACTGTCCCACTTCCTATTCCTGGGTCGTTTTGTTAGGCCTGATCTTCTACCTTGCCTGCTTCGCCCCAGGTGAGATCATCTACTGTCGATGTACTTCCTTTTAGCCCTCATGTTGCTCAGCTCAAAATATAAAGAAACATCAAGAAATGTTGAACATGAATTCATCAGTCTGTTTATCTCTCTTTTTCCCAGGTATGGGTCCCATGCCGTGGACAATCAACTCTGAGATTTACCCTTTGTGGGCGCGCAGCACAGGAAATGCCTGTTCAGCAGGAGTCAACTGGACCTTTAACGTGCTAGTGTCACTCACCTTCCTGCACGTGGCCCAGTACCTCACCTACTACGGTAGGGTTTACTCTAACCATGGTTCTGATCAATAGCACTGTCGGTTTGGACCCCTTGATCAATAACCCTTAGCAGCAGGTCTGCTTCTAAAGTAGGAAGTGACCTTTTACATGACTCTTACACTTCATATGTCAAGGGATAATCATGGTATGGTCCTGGCATGTAAGACTGAAGGCTTAACATAATTTCATACAATTAGGTTATTGGTAGGGGCAGGTAACTAAATGACCTAATAGTAGCAACGGAATATATCCAATTACCGGTATATACCGTGAAAAAGCCTCTTGGATGGCATTTGAAGAAAACGTGAAATAATTCTTGTGTCAAAGTAGTGGTCTCGTATAATGGTCAGCATAAACAGCGGCGTGCAGCATTATAATGGTCAGTAAAAATGCTCTCTAATGATGCACTCTTGTGTAATGGTGTTTTCAGGGGCTTTTTTCTTCTACTCAAGCATGGCTCTGCTTGGCTTCCTCTTCATCTATGGCTGCCTACCCGAGACCAAGGGTCGTCGGCTGGAGGAGATCGAGTCTCTGTTCGACAGCCGGCTCTGCTCATGCGGAGTCAGTGACTCGGACGAGGACCGTCAGGTTGAGTACATCAGGGTCAAAGGTAGCAACTACCACCTCTCTGATAATGATGCCTCAGATGTGGAGTAAAATTCTGGCCCTGCGGCAATGGTTTGTTTTATGTGACTTGCAGAAACTATCATTCTCAAACACACAAATTATGTGCATTAATGCAAGATATTTCACATGACATCTTGTTTGTATACAGTATCAGCAGACCCATAATTATTCACATTGTTTAATCAACTTAATACTGTACTTGGACATCTCATGCAACAGCCGCAAAGAATCAACAAATTACAGACAACTATTTCCTTTTCCTCTGTGAACTTTTTACTGTTTATAGAAGTAGAGAACTAGCTTTTTGTATCAAATGTTGGTTGCATCATTAATTCAGTTTAAAAGATTTACTTGAAATGGCGCAAGAAATTTGAAAAGATATCTCCGTCCTCTAGTGATACAACTTAACAAGAGAAATAAGACTATATATAATTATATCCAATCACACATTGGGCTTGGAAATCATTAAAAGGCCTGTGGCTACAATGTATGGCAGCTACTGGCAAACTGTAGTATGAGCTAAACCGTTCCTGCTAGCAAATTAAAAAAGAAGGATAATACTATATTCAGAATTCCTTTTGATTAATAGTACCTCAGATTGTTGCCTCACAGATGGGTTTTTATGTAACCAAGTTATTTTGCAGTTAATGTATTTTAAGGAAAAACCAAACGATTCTGTTTAAATTTTTCACCATTTAAAATTGACAATTCATGTATTTAATTTTTGAGGGAAACACTGCCCCTCTCTATCAAAATAGCGGCTCTGGGTGGATCTGTGTGCATCTTTGTCTACAATTGAGACTACATCACCAAACCTCAAGTATCAGTGTTGAACCTATACAATAAGAAAATTGCCATATCTAAGTTATATACACTATCCAAAATTGAAAAAAAAATCAAGATTTGGTGCAAAGCGAATGTGTTTCATAACTTCTTGGAATTTAATCCTTTTCAACAAATAATACCCTAAATTGTATTTGGTGAATCTTAATAGCAGTGTTTTTTGTTTGTAATTGGTAACTATTTGTGCCATTACGTTACTCTTTGTCATGTATGAACCATAATATTTGTGCCTATGATGATGGGATGCAAAAATGAGTTCACAAATGGTAATACCTTTTTTAATTTGGAAGTTTCAAAAACATGTAATGACAGCTAGTAAACAAACCACAGCTAGTTTCTTGCAGTTAGATGCCCATACACTGTTGTGTGATCTGCATTTCTTTTTCACATCTAATGAGTTCATAATCACTTTTTGAGTTTTGTCTTCCTATTTAGCCTCATGTACAAACGCAATGAGTATCATTAAGACTAAAGACTTGGAGTCTTATTTTCTCAAGGAGTGTTCTGTGATTGGTTGTGCTGTTTTGTATATTGTAAAACTGTGTGAGGTAACACCTCATTCGTCAAGTATACATTGATCTATGTGTAGCAAATTCTGAAAGTGGATACATTCTGAGATTAAAGTAGTGTGTTTATTACTTGTATACAAATTAGGTACAGTCTTTATGCTATTTTTGCTTAAACCATAGTAGTTGGTTCCTTGAAAGATTTGTATCGACATCTCAAAGCCCTCCATCTAGATCTGAGGTAGTTGACTTAAGTCAGCTATCACTAAAAAACAAGGCGTCTTCATTTTAACCAGACAAGTTAGTTTTATATATTGAAAGATTTATTGCAAAACTACACAATTGTGAAAATTCTGTAACATACCATAGATATACAAGTATGGAATTTTGTGTCAGCCAGATATTTTGATGCGATTGTCATTTAAAATGCACTTTGACAACTTATTGTGTTACACTGCCTTTGCTTTAACTCCAGGTAGGGAAAAACCATGTGTTATTTATGGTAAAAGTATAAAGATTTTTATGTGGAAAATAGTGTTTCTACATTAAGAGGTACCAGTAAAATAATAAAAAATATGTACAGTGTTGTATAGTACATTTGATTGTGTAATTGCTGTAAATGTTATGCTAGAATTTATATTATATACAACTGGATATAATGAATTATGAACACATGTATACGTATGCAAAGAAAGGAATAAACAATCTGCTTAAACCACAAGTTCTGGATTTATTTCAATTTCACCTCGGAAAGGCACTGTTAAATGTGAGACGCCGCAATGTTCTTTTTTTTTATACATAAATATATTAAAGTTATGCAATACTTAGCAATTAATACAAATAGAACATTGCCCTTTTTACCTTGCTCCCTTATTATCCATCCTGTTTTTCTGCTTCAGCGTGAGCAGAATATCAGCTATTTCCTGAAGAGTTTCAGCTTCCTCTGAAAGCCTGTTAACTCCGCCGGCAGATGCGACCTCCTCCCTCTCTTCAGGGAGCTCTTTCATAAGAGACTCAGTCTCCAGAAGGTCGTCTATTTTTCTTTCATCTACACACCCAGCAATTAACTCAAAGCCTTCTGCAAGACAAATTAGACAAAGATTACATATGATAATTGATAGCCAGCAAGTATAGCTTTAAAATTGTTATGGATAATTAAGATGAGATGTGTCACATCCACACTCAAATACACAGTACTACTTGTTTTCAACTGATACAACTGCTACACTATTGACTATTTGACAACTTTTTTTATAGAAACAGATCATGTACCTATCCCGATAGCACATTGTTGCGGTTCAAATCAGTTCTCTTGAAGTTTAAATACTTAACACTAATGTTGTCTGCCACCATGCACAATATCCCATAAAACTGTGACGAATTTCTTTATGACACAAGGAAGTGGTCACTAAATCGGGAAGAGATGCCCATACTTGGGAGTATAGTTGTTCATTGCGTTAACAATAAGCGATAATCACGAGCATTCTGCTTGTCTTATTTGCAACAGTTAGGGAAAATGAATACACATAGGAAACAGTAGGGGTCACCAAACTCATCCCCTACAGACAGACTACCTATAGTAACTTTAAATACTAGGACATCAGTGATATTTTTTACCTGTTTCATTGGTCACAATTAGATACTCTAGCAATGGTGTTGAAGACCTGGAGATGAACGCACTACTTTCAGTTTTGTAACAGGTTTTGTTAACTGAGCCAACCACAACCTCATCTTCTCTTTGTGCTACTTGGTTGATCTTGGGCGTATGTGGTTCTTCTCCCTTTCTATAGCTGTTTGCTGATATCCTCAGGGCCTGTTGTATTTCAGCGTGCTCTCTGTGCCCTGACTGCCCCCTTGTGGTTAGGTGCTGTACTACACTGTCAACAGTCTGGTTACAGGAATTGGATTTTCGGTCAGGTAAATAATCGACTTCATCCTTTGGCATCCAACTGCACTGTGTAGAAGCCTCACATGTTCGGCTTGCTTGGATTCCCACTGTCTGTGTTGCCATGTCTTGTGTTTGTCTGGCCCTCATCTTGGGTTGGCTGTCCATGAAACTTTGAAGTTGAGAGGGTATTAACTGGACATTGTTGTAGCTACCTACATTAGATGACAATCCCTCGGAGCAGGCTGAGCTCTCCTTAGATCTGTTGTCGTCACTACAGTTGCCGTTGCATCTACTAACAGTCTGTAGAACTCTTGGCCTGGTTTGGGAGGGCCCCGGTCGGGTAGCCCTCTGAGGAGCCTTACAAAGATTAAAAGTCTCCTCACGGAGGGACTCAACATCCTGATAGAAGCCACTGTGAGAATACTGTTGATAGTCATCTTTGTCCTAGTCAGAGGTTAAGAAACTTTAAAGAAAAAAACTTTCTGCATATCTGACTTATCATTTGTAGGGTGTAATAATATATCAAAGTAGATACATTAATAAATCATTAACAGCCCAGAATAGTTGGTGATTGATTACTAACGTCATCAGAATCTGAACTGATGTAACCCCCTCTAGGAGAATAACTTGGAGAGGAATCAAGACAGTTCACTTGACCACTATTGTTTCCTGGGCATGCTGGGCAGACAAAAAATATGACAGTTAGTCTTATTTTGTTTCATTTAGAAAAATATATTGAAATGTATGACTTCACTAGACAATTTAGAATAAGTTAAGAATAAAACTTACTGACATCATCGCAGTTGGAAAGCTGATGAGAAACAGAACAGTAACACCAATAAAAACCACCCTCTCTATTTTTCTTTGACTGAAAAGTCAACGCCACATATTTAACCATTAGGGGGCCCAGGAACAATTTCTGTGAGCTAAAAACTCTCCACGAAGGCTTACCTGTGTGAGGTAGTCTAATTCTGGACCTTTGGTCTTTGTGTCAATCTGCTCTCTGAACAATAAAGACCAAAGCACTTAGTGTTTTTATTCTCTTAATTGTACTCACTTCATATCTTCCTTTAGCGAGTCTTACTGTGCTCTTTGCATGCAATTTGTTTCCTCTTTGAGAAATGTCTTGGATGTATGATAACCAGAATGAGATGCTGCAAATTGGAAAACAATATTACATTTCTGACACAAAACATAATTTTATCTTGTAAATCCGCAAGATAAAGTTTAGCCAGACCTACATTCAGCTCCATACACTTTGCTGTTGATGCAGCTAAAAATGTCCTTTGCATGTTGCTCTTCACGCTCTGATTCATTGACCTGCAATAAAGGTTCCTTGATTTCGGAGTAGCTGAGGGAACACTCATTCACCTTTCTTGCCTCAATGTTACTGTAAAAACACATAGCACTTTAGAGGCCAACTTAATGACCAAATAAACATTACAATAATATATCGAGTCCATCACTTACTGTGGTTCTGTGCTTCGAAACAGGCCTCTGGCAACAGAAGGTGTGTCAATTTGATTTTGGAGTCCACTGGATACTGAGACGCAAGGTGTGCATGCTCTCACCCCTTGCAATTGTAAGACAGTCTTAAACTACCAAGCGAAAAATAGGCAGAGAAACAAAATGTTACGAGAGTACTTGAGATTCTAATTAACAGAGTATGTATTTAAATATAGATTCAAATATCAGTAATTCTCATCTGCCGCATAATTTGTAAAACCAAAAAAAACACTTAACTTAAGCAAAAACATCTAATAATTTAAAATCATAAGAAAATAAACAAGCTTTTGTACCTGCAACTTTTCTGAACTAGACATATTCTGGGGAAGAGACATATTCTGGGCCTGGTCTTCAGACTTCTGCTGATGGGGGAATCGGCCTGAGGATGACGACGAGATGGATGAGAAGGGACTAAAAGTCTCTTCTATGTGATGCTGGTTGTCAGACGCACTTTTATCTGAGAGGTTTGACTCCAAGACTGGGGATAGCTGCACATGGAAAAGTCAACATCCTCATACAATACACCAGGAAAGGTTCCATTCAATTTTGATAATGTTCAAACGACGATGCTGCAAGCTACATGTTCTAGAAATAAGATTATGAATTCACCTGATGATATTTAAGCTGTTCCGATAGACAGTGTTTCCTCTTTCTAATACTAGGAACACTACAATCAAATACAAAGGTGTTTTTGTTAATTTTATATTTATTTATACAAGGTCGACTGACTAAGTCTTGTGAAGTAGCTCCTGTTTTAAAGACATTTAAAACAAAAATAAAAACGTTGACTTGACTCAACTTGATCAAATTATTGTGCTCACCCAATTAATTTACTCTTTAAACATGAATAATAGCTGGAGTACCTGTAATGAGGCTGACTTTCAACCAGACTCAGGTGTGATGGAGAGCAAGGGCTCATAGGAAGCTCTAATGGCATATCTCTAATAGACTTAGTCAATATTTTTTTGGGTTCACTGATTTGTGTTATTTTTGGTGGCTCTGAAACACACAATAGATTTTTTTTGATTTGCCCCTACCTAAAAGCACAAAATAACACTTAATTGGTTTTTATTCAAACTTATCATCCTTTGAACTTACCACAGTTTTCTTTTCTGGCAGTAATCTGATTGACAATGAACAATGTGACTAAATCCATGCTTCCAGAGCTGGTGCTTTTGGGGGAGTTTGGTGAAGGTATTCCTAAATGTTTCATTTTCTGCTGCAGTCTCTTCTTCTCAAAGAACTCCTGGTGAAACAATATTTTCAAAGTAACTTGTTGCAGTCTACCACAAATCTAATGTTAGCAGTAATTGTATAATAGAATTTATGTCTGATCCGTTTTTAACGATACCCTCTGCTTCTTCATGTCATTTTTGATCATATACCGGTTCCTGTAAGTCAAAGTGTATTATAATTAACGTTAATCAATGGCAAATGGTTTTTCTGCATTGCTGTGATTTTTTTTACCGAATTTCTGGCCAATTTCAAACAAACAAATAAATACCGTTATTTGTCTCCCTTTTACCTTGTGCCCCCAACCCAATTCATTGCGGTACTGTGCTGGACCCTAGGTAAGCCTAAATAAAGACAAGTCAAATAGCTTTAGTCGTCTAATACCAGTTTTCAGTTTTTAGTATCGCACGTAATCTTAGTTAGACAGACAGTTGGTTTAAATTGCCACCGCTTTGATTAAGAGAGTTATCTTGCCCTACTAATAAGTTTGATAGCTACTTAGTAATCAGCAGTTGGTTTACAAGCCTGCACGTGACTCAAACCCAGAGTTATCGCAGACTAAGCCGCGAGCGTGACTTTGTACTTTTGTGATTTCCTAAAATATTGCACTGATTGGATTTGCTTTACTTTTGCACTGTTTGTACACACAGGACCGGTACAACACAAATACGTTTATTATATAGCCTCATTGTTCACAACAACGTCGTGATTTTATGTAAGAAGCCTAATGAATGTTTTGTTTGTAGTGTTCTACGTTTTGGCATGGTCACTAGCACGCTGGAGTTGACGTAAGCACGTAACCAATCGTTTGTCGTGTCTTTTAGGGGGTGTTACCCAATGAAACTGCTTCAAAGCCTTGTGACAAAAATACTAGGATGTAGCGGCATCTTTTTTTAGCCTGTCTTTACACAATACCGTCAAAAGAATTCTACTTATTACGTCTTTACTTTTCGGATTTTTTTTTACAAGATACAAGCTATTCAATATGGAAATGGTAAATATTTGCATTAATGTATTAAAAAATATATGATGTATAGATAGCAGCGAAGACAACTTGCTGAGGACCTTATTGCACAGTAAAGCGAAAGATGTCTAATATCCTGGATGCAGCGTCCAAAGTGAAATGGGATCGAACAACTGCTGCGAAGCGAGCTGTGTTCCTTGCAGCAGCTGCCTACGGAATAAAAACGCTGTACCCCATAATTTGCAAACAGATAAGCAAAAGAAAAGATGGCAAGGAAACTAAAAATTCAAAGCGCGAAGGAAATGGATCCACTTGTTTAGTTGAATCAACTGCTGAAATAACGGAACATAAAAAATCCCCGGGAGTAAACGCAGAATTTTTCAAACAAATACTGGAACTTTTTAAAATATTGTTTCCGAAGCTTTTTACAAAGGAACTGGGATTGCTTTCTTTGCATTCAATTGCTTTGGTATCAAGGACATTTTTATCTATATACGTGGCAGGCTTGGATGGCAAGATCGTAAAAACTATAGTTGAAAAGAATCCTACGAGCTTCGTCATTCAGTTGATGAAATGGCTCCTCATTGCTATTCCAGCAACATTCGTGAACAGCGCTATTCGTTACCTCGAGTGCAAGCTGGCCCTTGCATTCCGTACTCGGCTAGTGGACCATGCATACCAGACCTATTTCACAGACCAGACCTACTATAAGGTTAGTAATATGGACGGTAGGCTGGTGAACCCGGACCAGTCTCTCACGGAAGACGTAATGATGTTCTCGCAATCTGTGGCGCATCTTTACTCGAACCTCACCAAGCCCATCTTGGATGTAGTTCTGACCTCGTATACACTCATTCGGACTGCCCGCTCCAGAGGCGCTAACGCCAGTGGCCCTACCCTGCTGGCTGGGCTGGTGGTTTTCGTTACGGCCAAGATTCTACGGGCCTGCTCGCCCAAATTTGGAAAACTGGTTGCCGAAGAGGCCAACAGGAAAGGCTATCTGCGTTACGTGCACTCCAGGATCATTGCCAATGCCGAAGAGATTGCCTTCTACAGGGGCCATAAGGTAGTCAACTATTTTGTTTGACATACTCTGCCATTTCCACTTTCACGATGTAGGTAAAAAAAAAAAAACTTCTCATATCTTGCCACAAACAGCTAAGATAACTTTACTTCTGTTGCATTGCATATTAAATAAAAAACAACATAGACGTATTCAAGCTTATATATGGTTTTATACATCATACATAAAATGCATTTCCATCCAAAATGACAGTAACCTGTGTTGACAGTAATGTGTTGACAGTAAATGACAGTAATGTGTTGTGGTGTTGGACAGGTGGAGATGCGCCAACTCCAAAAATGCTACAAGGCCTTGGCTAACCAGATCAAGCTCATCTTATCCAAGCGCCTGTGGTACATCATGATCGAGCAGTTCCTCATGAAGTATGTGTGGAGTAGTTGTGGACTGGTTATGGTGGCTGTTCCCATCATCACTGCGACTGGCTATGCAGACAATGGTATGGGAGTGTGTGTGTGTGTGTGTGTGTGTGTGGTGGTGGTGGGGGGCATGCAACCACTATTCAAACACATACAGCTTACAGGATAGTTTAATAGAAACATGGCCTAGTGTTCAATGTTAACATACATAGCTCTTCCCCTTACTTCTATAGAGACAGCTGACGGCCAGCCCCAGGTGCTGGTGAGCGAGAGGACAGAGGCTTTCACCACTGCCCGCAACCTCTTAGTCTCAGGGGCTGATGCCATTGAGAGGATCATGTCCTCCTACAAAGAGGTGAGGTCTAGTGCTATGGTACTGTTCTTTCAGCCACCTAATCAACAAGTACATTTCTGTCTACTTCCAGAGCTGGACAATTTTTAGTAAAGAACAGACAATGATTTTGACCTAATTCATTAACAACATAAATTTAGAAAATTAAAAAGGCAAATGCTCATTCATGCAATCATTATGTTGGTTTATTCTGAAGCCCATAAGAGGATTTGCCTGAAAAGGGTATTTTGTTGGCTGCATGACACCTACTGGGCCCGGGTTTAGTATTTTTGGTTGTCATATGCACATTCCAAATATTGTCGGCATAATTCACAAATTCCTTGGATATGAACTAGTGTATATGTTGAACTAGTGTATATGTGCAGATTGTGGCAGCTGAAAAGGCACAGTGCGGTCTTACTTTGTTACACAGTGTTGGACATATCCTAGCAAGCCCTTACTTGCGTGTGTGGTAGTTCTTTACATGTCAGCGGCAGTCAGGGTGGTAGGTTACCAGGGAGAGAGTGAGAGAGACACATTCCTTTGGCAGTAGTCTGGTCACACCCCCTCACGCTGTGTCCCTCCTGCCATTTCTTGGATGCTTATATACAACATGGCCACAAGTGTCAACAAGTTGTGTCATGATTGGTTGTGCCATCCCTGGCTTGGTAGTTTTGAGGGTGGAGTGTTGCAAATGGCCAACAAGAACATGCCATTTTCCCTGCATTATTTTTTAGCTGTTTTAGTCTGTGTGCCAGAGTTGCAACAATGAGTTAGTCTATTTTTCCCTCAAAAATTAAAGATGTCGTGAACTTCTCAGGCTCTGTTTCTGTCAATTCTTCCCCACCTCAGTCAGATTTAGCCTGTACAATGTAGCTACGTCTCTTCTCTGTCTCTGTGTTGGTAAATCCAACTGTGAATAATCGCCCATCTGTTGATCTGCTAGCCTTGCCTGGCAATAGTTTATGGCATTCTTTAACACGATTGCTTCTAGAAATGTTGGTTAATCAAAGGATATATCTACTAGTTCCTGTTGTGAATTCACTGCTCTAATTATGACTAGTCAAACATTTACCCATAATAACCAGCTTTTTACTAAGCTAATTTACGAGAATATCCCAAACGTACGTGTGTGTGTGTGTGTGTGTGTGTGTGTGTGTGTGTGTGTGTGTGTGTGTGTGTGTGTGTGTGTGTGAATATGGCTCCTGTTGACAATGCAAGCACATCAGTTAGAAGAACCTGGCTCACACATGCACAGCTTGAGGGCTTGAGGTCTGTTTATTCTGAATTTCCTGTCATGTTTTCTAAGCAATGATATTATAAGCACTGCAGTGACACAAAGAGAGTAAGATTAAGTTTAACAGCTATGTTGCATAAAAAAAACCTTAGCAGGCTATTTGGCGCCACAACTAAGGCCTTATCCCTCAGCTTGTGATTCTTACTAAGGCACAGGCACCATTGTACAAAGCAGTCCACCATTTTAGCCCTCGTGGGTAAGCTTTCACATTGCTCCATAGCTATAGCGTCTATTGTTGAGCAATGGACCATATAAAAAGGACCTTGATTCCAAACGTGGTCAATAAAATCTGTTGCATTGTGAGAACTGACTTCTTGAAACGTGCACACTCCTCTGTTGATAAGCAAAGACTATGATCCTTACTAAAAGCTAAAAATCCACCTTGGCATTGTCACTGGGCAGTGCCCTCAAACAGTGTAGGTTCTTTTGATTGACATGTACCCGCTATGTACGTGTTTGGCAGGTCACTGAGCTGGCGGGCTACACAGCGCGTGTCCATAACATGTTCCTAGTATTTGGGGAGGTGCAGAGGGGTATATACAAGCGCTCCTCCATTTCCACCTCTAGTGGAGGGGAGAAGAACACTAGCAGGCCAGAGATGCACATTGATGGACCTCTGGAGATCAAAGGTACGCGTTCACACACACTCATTCACACACACAAAACTCTACTTTTGTGGTCTATGTAGTATGTTATTTAAAAATCAAATATGAAAATCTAACAGGAGTAAGAATTTGTTACCACTACATTACAAAGAAGAGGCTTTAGATTTCCACTTACTCCCAAAGCAGTCCTGCATAACTTATTTTAGTAGCTTTTTCCTATAATACAATATTCATATTATAATATAATATAAGTCTAAGCTGCATGTTTAATGCCATCAGAGTGTAATGCTTTTAGTGCCTATGCTTAAGAATATCCGGATATTCTCTAGCCATTCGACTACTTGCATGGCGATAGTATTGCAGGAGAAATTACTTCTATACAGGTAACCACTGAATGCTAGAAGTCCATGGGTCCCACTTTCCTCTGTCCACATCTTAGGTCATATGGTTTGAACCTGATGGTAATGGACACCAGATATTTTGGGGTCTAAACAAATGTGTAGTGACTCACCTCTGTGCCAACGTTACCCAATAACGGTATTTACAGGTTGGTTTGTTTCTTTATCATTTTTGGGGTATCTCTTTTTGTCCCTCCCTACAGGGACAGTCATTGATGTGGACCAGGACATTGTGTGTGAGGACGTTCCCATCATCACACCAAATGGAGATGTTGTGGTGTCCTGCTTAAACTTTAAGGTGAAAAAGATAAATCAGATCATATCAACTGCGTGCTCAGGAGGAAAAAACATGGCTTGTGATTTCTTGTGTATGTAGTTCACTGGTGTTTTTGCCATTTGGTTGTGGTTCTGTCAATCCCTGTGGCTACCTTCCAGGACCAGTTTTCGGTTTTATTTTGAGGATTTCCAAAAGCAATGTATTAACCGTGCAGAGGAATCTTAGTCAGATCATTGTGCTAATTATTGTAGATATAATGTGAAAAGGCAATGTTTGCTTTATTACAAAATAATAACGACTAAGTGATTATGAGGATTTGTGTTGCATTCAGAAGGTGGTGAGTGAGTGAGTGAGTGAGTGAGTGAGTGAGTGAGGTGAAGTGAATACAACATGGCAAAACCACATTTACTCTGAATGAACGGTCTAGACATTCCTAAGAAAGCATTGAAAGTGCATTGTAACCGTCTCCCAGGTGAGGGAGGGGATGCACCTGTTGATCACCGGCCCAAACGGCTGTGGCAAAAGCTCCCTGTTCAGGATCCTCAGTGGCCTGTGGCCTGTCTACGGAGGACGTCTCCACAAGCCGTCCCCACAGCACATGTTCTACATCCCTCAGAGGTACGCGAGCACAAACAACACGCTTGTCGGCGGCAGACAAGCAAAACAAATGGCAAGACATATTTGGTGCCCTCCTAATGCACACTCTTCAGACACATACTCAAAGACACACATCTCCTGCTGTTGTAGAGGGTATTACATTTTGTAATTATATCCAATGTAACAGGACCCGTATGTTTAAGGGAGGCAATTGTGAGGGGAAACCAGAGCGACCCTCCCAGTGAAATATTTACCATGTCTCCCAGGTGCAGCCTCTGCCACCTACTCCATGGGGAGCCCTACATATTTTATGTGTGATGAGACGGCAGGGCGTTCAGCCTGGCTACTACAGTAGATTGAATGAGTTACAAAACGCTTCCTTTAGCACATAACACACCCAGCCTTAGTCTTCCTTCACTTCATGAAGTGGCCTGGAGGTTTATACATGAACAGGCCATTCAACTAAGGATTCCCATGGATGTAAAATAAGATGACCTGCTATTTCAGTTTTGGGTTGTCCTTAGACTTTGGAAAAAACGGTGTGAGTGGATAATGGATAGAATGGTCGAATTCAAACCCCTGTCTGTGTCGCTCTGTAGACCTTACATGTCCATAGGGACACTGCGAGACCAGGTGATCTACCCAGACTCCCTGGAGGACATGCATGGCCGGGGCCTCTGTGACAAAGACCTGGAGACCATCCTGGACATAGTGAACCTCAACCAGATAGTCTCCCGAGAAGGAGGTACAACAAAGTTTTGTGTTCGTGTGTCTTTAGGGGTCAAGAGCAATATTCTAGATTACACATTACATTTCTTTCTTCTTGCACAGAATTGTGCGATCAAACCATTATGTCAAGATAAAACAAAGATTTATGACCCATCACCAGGATCTTATCCTGGGATGGGTGCTAGGAAGAGCCATCTATGTTATCAGGCCATCTTGTAACTGCAGATAGAGATCACTAGGCTGAGTAAATTCTGTAAAAAAGAAAATAGTATGAAGTTCTGGCATTCAATTTGTTAAAAGTCTCGTTAGTGCTCTCCGAACATTTCGTCAGTTGCGGTTCCGTCCTAATTGACAGCCAGCTCCCTCTTAAAGCCCAACAGTCGGGCCCATTGTCCAGACCAAAGTACAAATACCAGGGCCTGAGTGAGCATGAATGGCTGTTCTGTTCAAGTGTGTGAAGGGTCCCGGCCAGAAGTAATTTAACTAAAATAATCTCTGTAATCTACATTTCCGTATGAGGAGCTCCATCTACTGGACATTTGTATGGTGATGTGCCAGCAAACAACCACCATATATATATATATATATATATATATATATATATATATATATATAAATATATAAACTCATGTGTCACAGAGAA